>CAUYUJ010014937.1:415000-442500 GCA_963575745.1 Prorocentrum cordatum
GGCCTGGAGAGTCGTTGGCACTTGAGGCGCGCGAATGCTTGCACCATTAGAGGAGGCCCGGGGCCGGGAGAGTCGGTGGCACACCCAGATCGCGAACGCTTTCGCCTGGGCCCGGGTGAGAGCGGGCACGCCTCGGTTTGCGTACGACCGTCCCGGCCCCGGCCCGGGGCCGGGACAGGCGTTGCTACGTCGTTGTTGTTGCTGCTGCTGCTGTTGTGTTGTTGTTGCAGTTGTTATTTATGTTGTTGTTTACTCATTTCTGAAGAATAATATTGCTGATTTCCGGAAACGGTTCCGCGCGCTCTCGCCTCGACGCTGGCTACATTTTCTCTGAAAACGAGGCTCATTCGCGAGCGTTGGCTTGAGTGTAAATGTGTGCCCTTGGAGGCCCGGCTACAACGACAACGGCTCCCGCTCGATATTTCCTCAGAATTTACCCCGAGACACCCAGGCCAGAGAGGCCCCCGAACTCAGGAACGGCGCTCTCGTTCGAGACTTCCTCGCAATTCAATCAAATTGGCGGAAGCCTAGCCACGACGACAAGGGTTCCTGCTCGATACTTCCTCACGATTTACTCCGAGAACCCCTGGCCAGGAAGGCCACCGAACTCAGGAACGGCGCTCTCGCTCGAGACCTTCCCGCGATTCAGTCAAGTCAGTGGAGGCCCAACTACGACGACAAGGGCTCCGTTTCGATACTTCCTTAAGATGTACTCGCAGAGGCCCTTGCCAGAGAGGACTCCGAACTCAGGAGTGGTGCTCTCGCTCGAGACGCCCTCGTCATTCAGTCAAGTTGGCGGAGGCCCAGCCGCGACGACAAAGGCCCCGTTCGATACTTCCTCAAGCTGTGCATCGAGACGCCGTGGCCAGATACTGAAATTCAGTAGCGGCGCCGGACGCCCACCTGCGACGTACGACAGGGGCTCCCGCCCGACGCGCCCTCGCAATGTACTCCTACACGTCGCGGCCAGAGAGGCCTCCGAACCACAGAGGCCCCAGCACGCTACCCATGCAGGCCTTCGGACAGAGCCCACAGAAGCTACAGGCGCGCCCACAGGGGCCCCAGCACGCTGCCCACGGAGGCCCTCGGACACTGCCCGCAGGAGCCCCCGCGCGCCCACAGAGGTTCCAGCGCGCTGCTCACCGAGGCCCCCCGACACAGGCCCACGGAGGCCCCAAGCGCGCCCACGGAGACCCCGCGCGCTGCCCACTGAGACCCTCGGACACGGCCCGCTCAGGACCCAAGCGCGCCCACAGAGGCCCCATCCGACAGAGGCCCCAAGCGCGTCCTCGGAGGCCCCGGCGCGCTGCCCACTGAGGCCCTCGGACACAGCCCACAGAATCCCCAAGCGCGCCCACAGAGGCCCCAACGCGCTGCCCACAGAGGTCTCCCGAGACAGCCCACTGTTCCCAGCCCGCCCAGGCGCAGCCACGATGACAAGGGCTCCCGCTCGATACGTCCTCACGATTTACTCCGAGTGGCCCTCTCTCGTGCTTCATCCCTCTCCCTCCCCTGTCCGTCCTCTCGTCTCCTGTTTTAGGGGCTGCGCTAAATGTGCGTGGCAGGCAAGGAATATCTACCCCCGATGGGGGTACGGTCGAAGACGAAAAGGGCGGGTACCGAGGGTTTGGGATATACGTTTTGAGGGGCACGCGATCAAATAAGGGCGAATAGTCTTACCATGCTGTTATTGTTGTTGTTGTTGTTGTTGTTGTTGTTGTTGTTGTTGTTGTTGTTGTTGTTGTTGTTGTTGTTGATTGTGTTGGTGTTGGTGTTGGTGTTGGTGTTGGTGTTGGTGTTGGTGTTGGTGTTGGTGTTGTTGTTGTTGTTGTTGTTGTTGTTGTTGTTGAATTCCCATTTCTAAGGAATGATTATGGTTGATTCACCCCGTCCGGGACACATGTTGCTTTTGAATTGAAATGCCCTTCCTGGTGCGCGCACCCTGTTTCTTTAACCGAGAAACTCTCGAGTCTCAGAATTGGGTGTTCGGCCCCCCGTTTACAACAACAACGGCTCCAACCGGATAGCTCCTCGCAGTTTATTTCCAAATCGCGCTCTTGCGCGGGACTTCCCCACAAGTTGTATAGGAACTGCGCTTTCGCGTGGGACTTCCTTCAATGTATTCAAACGCAGCGCCCTCGACACTCAGAAATGATGCTCTCAATGTGGATTTCCTCACGCTTTACTCTGGAATCGCGCAATCGCTCGATCTTTCCTCGCGATTCATGCAGGACGCACGTTTCAGCAACCCGCCTGCTCGACCAGGCCGCCTGGGCCCGCCCTCCGGTTCTGCCACGGGTTTTCTACTCCTGGTCCCCCTCCTGCCACTCTCTCTCGTGCTCCATCCTCATTCTTCCCCCTGGCCCCTTCTTTCCGTCCGTCCTCTCTTCCCATGCCTCGGGGACTGCATGAAACACACTATGCATGTAAGAAAGATATATATATATATATATATACCCCTAAGGGGGTACGATCGAAGACGAAAAAGGCGGGTATCGAGGGTTTGGGATATACGTTTTGAGTGGCACGCGAGCTGGTGAGAACGAATAATCATAAACTGATTGTTGTTGTTGTTGGTGTTGTTGTTGTTGTTGTTGTTGTTGTTGTTGTTGTTGTGTGGTTGTTGTTGTTGTTGGTTGTTGTCGTCGTACCCCCCGCGACCCAGCCCGCGACCCACCCGCGACCTACCCGGGACCACCCGCGACCCACCCGCGACCCACTCGCGACCCACCCGCGACCCACCCGCGACCCAAACGCGATCCACCCGTGACCCACCCGCGAACCAAACCGCAGCCCACCCGCGACCCACCCCGCGACCCACCCACATCGCTTTCACGACAAAATCTGCGCCTGCGGCGGACTCGTTGCATAATCCCACCAGCCCTCTGGCCGTAGGTGGTTTAACAAGATGTGTCTTCTCTCTTTCCCTGCTCGAAGAAGAGGCTTACCACCGTTCCATTTTAATATACGCCTCCTCCCCCAGGCGACCAGCGGCCAACCAGGAACTGTGCCGACCCTATGCAGGCCACCCCCCACCATCCCTGCCAAACAACAATACAAAACGCACTCTGTCTCCACATTTGAAACATGCGCGGCCAACCCGAAGCGGCCCCCCTACCATCCCTCTCCGAAAAATCAAAACAAAGTACACTTTGGGGCAAGACGGCCTCGGAGGGCCCAGAGGGGCTTAGGAGGGGGGGGGACGCGAGGAACTAGAGCGCCCAAGATGACCCAAGAGGGCTCCAAGAGGGCCTCAGAGAGCACAAGATGGCCTCCAAGATGGCTCAAGATAGCCTCCCAGATACATCGGAGGCGGCTCAAAGATGGTCTCAAGTGCCCTCTGGGCCCTCCAAGGACCCCCCCAGAGGCCAAAATGGTTCTGACACCATAGGGAAATCAGTGATTTGTACGCCGACCCCTTGGGGTCACGGCGTGTGAGATGCTTCTCCCTCCCCGGGAGCCCGGTCTGGTCGATTTGGAGGGGAGGGGGGGGGGGCAAAGGTGCCGGCCGCACCCTTGGAGCCTCAGGGGGCCCCAAACCTGGCCAAGAGGGCCCGAAAAGGTTTCCCGGACGGTCCAAGAGGGCTACAAATCGCCGAACGAGCGTCCCAAGACACCTCCAGACGGACCCAGAGGCCCTCAAGACGCCCCAAGAAGCCACCAAGAGGCGTCCCAAGAGGCCCTCCAAAAGCAAAACTCGTCACATTCCCTAGGGAACACTTTAATTTTTAGCACGTTCGCTTCTTGGGCTTCCACGAGGCCCACAACGGCCCAATAAGCCTTCAAGACGACCCAAGAAGGCCCCAAGACGGCCCCAGAAGCCTCCAAAACGGCCCAGGAGGGCCCCAGGACGGCCCCAGGAGGCGGCCCAGAGGGGGAACCGGAATGGACACTTCGAGCACTCCGCCCCGAAAAAAACAGAGGCGCCAAGAGGTCCCCAAGAGGCCCCCACGAGGCCCCCGAGAGGCCCAAAAGAGACCCCTGGAGGCCTCAACACGGCTCTAAAAAGCCATCAAAAAGGCTGCCAGGAGAGCCCAGAGAAGCCCAACAGCAGAGCCGCGATCCTCCGCCAACCGCCCCCGACGAAATCCCAAAAAGCTGGGAACCCAACATTCTCCAGAAATCGCGAGCGTTCCGCAAATTCCGTTTTTCATTCTTACTGCCGCCCCAAGGGGTCGGCGGTGCGGCGTCAGCCAATGAATGAAGGATTTGTGCGGCGTTCTCACCTTTTGGCTTCTGATGGGCTTCCGAGACCTCCAGGTGGCCCCAAGACGGCCCAAGCCAGCCCCAAGAGGGGCCCCAAGAGGGCCCAAAGAGCGCCCAAGAGCACCCCAAGAGCGCCCCAAGAAGGCCCCAGGAGGCAATGTGTGAGCCTCCGAGGGGGGGGGGGGGGGGCTGAATTGAGGACCCCCCTCCTTTTAAGCTACGGGGGCCAAGGCGGATCTAAGAGACTTCTCAGAATCGCCCAAAGGGCCCCAAGGTGGCCCCAAAAGAACCCCAAGTGGGCCCCAAGAGGACCTCAAAAGAGCCCCATGATGGCTCCAAGAGACCCCCGAGAACCTCTCACAGCAACGCTTCGACTCGCCTGGCAAACTGTTTCTGGATGGGCTGGCGGGGATACTTGTTGGTACGCGGGCGCGCGAAACGGGTCGAGCGCAAGGCGAGAAACGGATTTATAGAAATGAGGCGCCTGCGTCGAGCTTCTCCGGAGCCGTGCAGACTGCCGAGGTCCTCGCCGCCCACCCCTCTCTCACCCGCAACTGCGGGGTGCCACGTGCCATGCGCAGGCCTCTCGTCGGGGGCGCCGAGAACTCAGCCCCGACTTGTCCAGGGGCGCGCCTCGACCAGAATTTCCAAGGCAAGTCCGCCGTGGCGACGAGGTGCCTCCCGGGGCCCCCAGGCGCCCAGCGCGCCTCGATCCTCGAAGCCTCCAGTTCCCGAGCAGCTTCCCTCGTTCTCCCTCCTCCCCCCCTGTCCTTGTTTTTGATGCAAAAGGGGGGCCAGCTGAGAGGGGGTGGTGCAACAGGTGTGGGGCAATTGTATTGCGAGTGGATTGCGCTGGGGAAGTGTATCTCATCGTAGTGCAACTCATGTATTGCACGCGAAAGCCCAGCAAAACAGTGGCGCACAGGAGTGCTTTGCACGCCCACAATATATTACAGCCCCACAAATACAATGCACCAAATCTATTGCACCACCCCTTTTCGCTGGATCCTCTTTTGGGTCAACCAGGCAATCCCCCTCCCTCTCTGGGCCTCCTGGAGGTCCAAAGAGGCCGATCGACTGAGAAAGTCCAGGGTTTGCAAATTAGGGATTGTTTTTCCCCCAGGACGACGAAACCTCACCGAAACCCTCCCCGAAGGGTTCTGGAAGGCTTTTCCGAGGGTTCTGGCAGGGTTTGGGAAGGCCTTTTGGTCGCCTTGGGAGGAAGCCAGTTCCAAGCGAACCTCTAGACTTCCCAACGATGGACGGCGAAACACTTCGAATGTCGATCCCCGTCGATCCACGATCCTCGAGCGACGACGCCCACGACCTCGATCAGCGAACAACCATGACCACGACCACGACGAGGACGACGACCACGACCACGATGCAACGACAGTCGACAACCACGACCACGATCGACCACGACCACGATCGAGACATGCTCGATCCACGGATCGCGATCGACGACGACCACGATGCAGGATCGACGACGACCACGGTCCGCAGTCGACCACGACCATGCTCGAGCACCCGAGGAACAACCGTTGACATAAAACATGAGCCTTCGGAGGTCCGCTCGGACTTCTGAGCTCCGATCCCCCCCCCTGCCCGAGCCTCCACCGCCGCCCCTGGCGCGGTATACGTGCGCCAGGGAGGGGAGATCCAGGGCCACTCCCAGAAAATCCGTGCGGACCTCCGACCATCTACAGTCAGGGCGTTGACCTAAGGAACCCTAAATGAGCAACGAGGCCCATTTTTTCCACAAGTTAAACTTCGATGTCCGATCGACAGCCGAAGGAAAACCTTGGGCAAGCTGTGAAACACTCAAGGAACATCCAGCCCCTCCCCAACGAAAAGGGTCCCTTTTTCAGGGCCCCGACTGTATACATTCATGCAGACCTCTGTGCTCCAACCCTGCAGGTCTGAGCATAAGGCCGAACTTCTGGCATTCGGGTCAGAACTCGGGTATCCAGCAGCCGTTCGGGACGATCCGCACTCTCCCTGAACGCTCTCGACAAGGCGCAACTGCTGAGAAGCACATCGAGGCGGAAAAACCTCCCTAACCATCGAAAGAACTTGCGATCCTCGATCATCGATGTATGATCGACGATGGCGTCGACGACCGCGCGGCCCCCTAGAAATCGCGAAACATCAAGACTGGAGCCCTAGACTTCAACTCTGCGAAGCCTTTCTCCAACCAGATCGATGCGTGAGGACCCGGAGTCCGGAATCCAGGCGAAGACGCCCAATGTGAACAGAAATGCAACGCCGGGATCTCACAATGCACTCGATCCACGATCCCCGATCGACAACGACGACCCCGCGGCCTCATGCACGCGCCGGCGCAGCGCCGCCGCCCGGCCCGTGAGGCCAGCGCCCCCGAGGGGGGGGAGGCGTGTGCGAGCAGAAACGCGCGGGGGGGGCTCGTGGGGCGACCCCCTCCTCGCTCGCCGTTGCTCGCCCGGGCGAGGGGGGAGCGGGCGAGCGGCGAGGGAGGAGGGGCGGGAAAGGGGGTGGGCGGCGGGGGGAGGGGACGGGGCGGATTGATGGCGGAGAGAGGGATGAGGTCGGATGAGGTGGGGCTGGGAGGATAAGGGGGAGGAGGCGGAGGAAACGGACGAGGAGGAGGAGCAGGAGGAGGAGGAGCAGGGTGAGGATGAGGATGATGATGATGAGGAGGAGGAGGAGGAGGAGGAGGAGAAGGAAGATTAGGAGGATGAGGAGGAGGAGAAGGAGCCAAAGGAGGAGCGAGGAGGGCACGAAGGAGGAGCGAGGAGGGAGAGTGGAGGTTGGCAGCAGGATGGAGGAGAGATGTGGGGCTGGGAGGAAGAGGCGGAGGATGATGAGGAGGAAGAGGATGAGGAGGATGAGGACAAGGTGGATGAGGCGGAGGAGGACGAGGAGGTTGAGCTGGGATGAGGAGGATGAGGAGGTGGAGCCGGGAGGATGAGCTGGGAGGAGGATGAGGAGGAGACGAAGGAGAAGGATGAGGATTAGGATGAGGATGCGGATGAAGTTGATGAGGATGATGAGGATGATGAGGACGAGGAGGATGAGGAGGAAGATGCTGACGATGATGGTGACGATGATGGTGACGATGATGGTGACGATGACGATGACGATGACACTGACGATAACGATGACGATGATGATGCTGATAATGATGATGATGCTGATACTTATGATGCTGATGCTGCTGATGATTGTGATGATGTTAATAATGCTGCTGCTGATGATGATGATGATGATGCTGATGCTGGTGATGATGATGTTGCTAAAGCTGATGCTGATGCTGATGCTGATGCTGCTGCTGCTGCTGCTGATGATGATGATGATGATGATGATGATGATGATGATGATGATGATGATGATGATGATGATGCGGAGGAGGAGGAGGAGGAGGAGGAGGGAGGAGAGGAGGAGGAGGAGGAGGAGGGAGGAGGAGGGAGGAGGAGGAGAGGAGAGGAGGAGGAGGAGGAGGAGGAGGAGTAGGAGGAGAGAGGAGGGCACGAGAGAGAAGCGATGAGGGAGGGGGGAGGAGCAAGGCGAGGAGAGGAACGAGGAGAAGGGGGAGCTGCAGCAGCAACGGGAATGTCGCTCGTCGCAGCGGCGTGCGACTGCTGCGGCGCGGGCGAACTTGCCCCCGACTCCCCGCCCCCCCCCGCGCAACACCGAACTCTTGCCATCGCTCGGACGTCCATTCCGCGTGCACTTTTTGGCGTTGCGCGTTGTTTGTTTCTGTTCATAGGCTGATCCAAGATGCATTTCGGTGGCCCTCGGCGAGTAAAAATGCACTCGTCTAAGCGATGCAAGCGCTGGCGCACGTCCGAACAATGCCAAGAACTCGCATTCGTCTGGTCGCCTGCCCCCCCCCCAGCCGGTGCCGGCTGCGCCCTCCGCTCCCGAGAGGATGCGCGGCGGGCTGGCCTCCCAAGGGGAGGGGCGGGGAGCGCGGGAGGGCAAGGTGCGGGATGGTAGGGGGAGGGGGGATGGATGGAAGGATGGGGGAGAAAGCAGGAGAAAGCAAGAATGGTCGGAGTGCTGAGCTGTGCTTCACCCTTGCGCGAACGGCTCGCTCCTCCCCTGCCCAATGGCCGGGTCTGGGGGATTCCTTGAACACCGGGCATGCTGCTGGCACCCCGTGCCGTCCGCGATGGAAAGCCACTTGGGCCAACGACAGGCCACTTGGGCCACTTGGACAACCACTTGGGCCATAGGAGGAGGAAATTGAATCGACTCGAGCTCTGGGGGGCATTCAGTCAGATCGTGGAAAGGGCTGGAGAGGGAAGGGGAGGGAGGGAGGGCACCCGACCTTCAACCCCCCAGGGGGTGGCGGGGGTGGCCTGAGGTGATGGAGGCCTCCCTAGCTGGGGAGGAAGAGACGGGGTCTATCGCCGCATCGCCAATGCATCGCGACGCGTCGGCGACGTCGGCGTGGATAATATCGGGCAAGAGATCGCGCCGCATCGCCGATGCATCGGCGGTGCGGCGCGATCCTCTGACCACGTCTGCTCCGCTTGGTAGACAAGGAGGGAGAGAGGAGAGAGGTATCTTACCCTGCTGCTTGGGGGAGGGGGTAAGGTAGGGTAGGGCGCCACTGAAGGCGCTCCAATGACTGTTGCCCTGTATCTACGGCGGAGTCGGGACGACCCCCACGCCCGATCCTTGGCCCGCTAGCACTCAAACTAACGGTGCCCAAAATCAAAACAACGAACACCGCAAGCCTCCGACACCTAGGGTCAGGTGACGCTTATAAAATACACTCGCCCTTCTTCACGGCCGCCATCATTTACATAACATCTCGATGCCATTCCGCTTGCTACGCGTAGACAATCGAATGTATCCACACTGGGCACACGCATTAAGAAACCCCAACGACCGCACATGCTGAATACATGTTCCCTGTAGATGTGCTAAGGGCGATGGGCATCGATCTACTTATGCGTGTGCCATTATGTATAACATTATACGCAAACTATACGAACATACGTGTTGTTATCACCACTGGGCAATATTGGGGGAGGGGATGGCCAGAAAACACGCGCATGCAATGGCGGCGACAACACCAACGGCGACGGCAAAAAGAGGGCAAAGGCAAAGGGGGAACGGAAAGCGGGGGGAGAGGGGGGCCGAGGAACGACGAGAGAACAGGAAGCCCCGGAAGAGCGGAGCGGGAAGGGAGGGACAGTGACTCCTCCACTGCCACCTTTTGCAGCCTCTCGGCGTCAACGCGCTGGTCGCACCCACGAAGGGAAGGCAACGGGGCCAGATTAAGGTAGGCGCACAAAAAATGTGGAAGGCCGTCGCGCACGGGATGCGCTAGGGCAACGCAAACCAGGACTGGCTCGAGCTCAAAACTGAAGGGCTGCGGGGGAATTGTGCGTGTGTGTGCGTGCGTGTGTGTGTGGGAGGGAGAGAGCATGTGTGTGTGTGTGCGTGTGTGTGTGTGCGTGTGAGACTATGCGTGTGTGCGTGTGTTTGTGTGTGTGCATGTGCGTGTGCGTGTGTGCGCGTGTGTGTGTGTGTGTGAATGTGTGCGTGCGTGCGTGCGTGCGTGCGTGCGTGCGCGTGTGTGTGTGTGTGTGTGTGTGTGTGTGTGTGTGTGTGTGCGTGCGTGCGTGCGTGCGTGCGTGTGTGTGTGTGTGTGTGTGTGTGTGTGTGTGCGTGCGTGCGTGCGTGCGTGCGTGCGTGCGTGCGTGCGTGCGTGCGTGCGTGCGTGCGTTTGTGTGTGTGTGCACGTGTGTGAACTTCCAATGTGAACCAGCCCGACGGCCCACCCCACGCCCCCGCCGCTGTCGGTGACGGACTTGTGTCCTCCGCTCGGAAACCAGTTGGATTAAACCATTGTCCCGAAGTCCATAAGCGCTGCACGGGGCACTGCAAGGATTGTTTTTTCCCCAGCGGGATCCCGACCTGTTCAACTATCACTCAGGAGTCGCTCCCACGTCAATAGCTGATGGCGCGCCTTGAAAAACTTGCGCGCGGGTCACGCGGGAGAAAGACCTTGCTGAGCCGCGCCCCTTTCCGCCCTCCTCGCTCCTCTCCCTGCCCCGCGGCCTATGCCGCTCTCCTTTGCCTGACCTTGGCCCCCGGTTGGGGCTGGCAGTCCCGCGTCCTTACCTACCCGGCGCCCGCGAGCCCGCGGGACTTCCGACTTGCAGCTCGGCCCACTCTGCGACGCTCGACAACGTGTGTGTGTGTGTGTGTGTTCGTGTGTGTGTGTGTGTTTCTGTGTGTGTGCGTGCGTGCGTGCATGCGGGTGGGCTGGCTGGCAGACAGGCAGGCCGGGCGTGCGCGTGTGTATGTGTGTATGTGTGTATGCGTGTATCTGTGTATGTGTGTGTGTGTGGGTGCGTGCGTGCGTGCGTGCGTGCGTGCGTGCGTGTGTGTGTGTGTGTGTGTGTGTGTGCGTGTGTGCGTGCGTTTGTGTGTGTGTTTGTGTGTCAGGGCCGTGCGCGCGTGCGTGTGCGCATGCGCGTGCGCGTGCGCGTGCGCGCGCGCGTGCGCGTGCGCGTTCTCGTGCGCGTGCGTGTGTTTGTGCGTGTGCTTTGTGCGTACTTGTGTGCTTGCGCATGTGTGCATTTGCGCGTGCGTGTCTGTGTATGGGATGACTGTCCTCTCGGGCGAGATTTGTGTTTGGGGTCCGTGCCCGATCTTCTCTCGGCGGTCAGGGCCCGCGCCCTCGCCACCGGGACTGCGTCCGCAGGCCCAGTCCTGTTTTTTTTTTTTGTGTATCGTTCGGCCAGTGCCCACGCCACTGCTCCCAGTCGGGGCCCGCGCCCTTGCCGCCGAGCTAGCCCTGCAGGCCCGCGCCTGGGTGGCGGTCGGGGCCCGGGCCCTCGCCGACGAGCAAGCCCCACAGGCCCGTGCCTGGGCGGCCTCTGGGCATGCGGTCGGGGCCCGTGCCCTCGCCGCCGAACTAGCCCCACAGGCCCGCGCCTGGGTGGTAGGCGGTCGGGGCCCGTGCCCTCGCCGCCGAGCTAGCCCCATAGGCCCGTGCCTGGGCGGCCTCTGGGCATGCGGTCGGGGCCCGTGCCCTCGCCGCCGAGCTAGCCCCACAGGCCCGCGCCTGGGTGGTAGGCGGTCGGGGCCCGTGCCCTCGCCGCCGAGCTAGCCCCACAGGCCCGTGCCTGGGTGGCCTCTGGGCAAGCGGTCGTGCCCTCGCCCCGGGGTTTGCCCTACAAACCCGTGCCTGGTTGCTCTTGGGACTCGCGGTCCGGGCCCGTGCCTTTGCCGACGAGCCCAGTGGGATACTTACGGCCCGTGTTAATGACGGGCTCGCGGTCGGGGTCCGTGCCCTCGCCGCTGGGCCTGCGCCCGCCCTCGTGTTTCGCGACTATGGCCCGAATCCTCGCCGAGGGGCCCGTGCCCTGATCACCTGAAGGGGGCCCGTGCCCTCCCGGGCTCGTGCGCCAGGTGCGTACCCTGTCCACCATAGCGGGTTCAGCTGGGCTCGTGCTCCGTCTTGCTTGCAGGCGTGGCCCGTGGCATCCACCAGAAGGCGCGCGCACGCAGGTAGAAGGACAGCGCATGCGCGCGCGCACATGTTCAAGCACGCGCACAAACAAACGCACGCACGCACGCACGCACGAACCCACGCACGCACGCACGCAGGCACGCACGCACGCGCGCACGCGTATGCGCACACGCACGCGCGCACGCAAGCACGCACGCACGCACGCACGCACTTACGCACTTACGCGCGCACGCACGCACGCAGGCACGCATTCACGCACGCACCCACACACACCACACCACACCACACCACACCACACCACACCACACCACACCACACCACACCACACCACACCACACCACACCACACCACACCACACCACACACATGCACACAGACACACAGACAAACAGACACACACACACAAACACGCACACAAGCACACACATAACACACCACAGCCAAGCGCACACAAAGGCACACCACACGCCCTCCAACACACACACACACACAGGAACACACAAACACACAACCACACACACACACGCAAATACGCACACAAACACACACACACAACACCGCACGCCCAAGCGCGCACACAAACGCACACCACACACCGACAAACACACACACACGCACACACGCACACACACGAACATGCACATACACACAATAACACACACACACACACACGCACACCGCACACACACACACACACACACACACACACACACACACGCACACACACACACCGCCACCGACACCGACACCGATACCGACACCGACACCGACACAGACACCGACACACACACACATACACTTGATTGGCGGTCGCGGCCTCGCGCGCAGCGTCGAGGCGGAGAACAGCACGTGCAGCGGCCAGGGCCCGCCCACACACACACACACTCACACACAAACACACGCACACACACACACACACACACACACACACACACACGCACACACACACACGCACACACATGCACCACACACACACACACACACACGCACACATACGTACACACACACGCACACACACACACACACACACACGCACATACACACACAAACGCACGCACGCACACACGCACGTACACACGCACGCACACACGCACGCGCACACTTACACACACGAGCACACAACACACAAAACACACACATACACAACACACAACACGCAATACACACAGGCACACACGACACACACACATAAAACCCACACATCATACACACAAAACCCAAAACCCACAACCCACAACACACAACACACAACATACAACCCACACACCACACAACACACAACACACACACAGCACACAGCACACAACACACACACAGGTGTGGGGCCCCTGTGATTGGGCAGCCCCGGCTTCGGCCCGCACCCCAGGGCGGGGAGTGCACCCCTCCAGGAATACCACCAGCCGAAAGAATGGGGCGCCTGTGTGGCCGCGTGGTGGGTTTTGGGGCGTGGGGCGCCTTGGGGGCTGTTTGTCGCCTTGGTGGTCTTCCGGTCTCCCCGGTCCTCGTCCTTTCCCTCCCTCGTCCTATGTGTTGCCTGTGGGGTGTGGCCGCCCCCCTGCCCTCATGGCGGGGGTCCGCTTCGGCGGGGCCGGCCGTTGACCAACCACATGCCACGTCTTGGCGTGGCACACCCCGCTGTTCGGGCCCTCCCCCCCCCTTCGGGTGATGAGGGGTCAGCCCCGCGCGGCGGCCTTCTGCCAACAAGCCCCAGGAAGAGGGGCACGGCCTCGCGGCGTGGCTGGCTAGGCCCGCCTTCCACAGGGCAAGCGTGGCCGCGTGGCCCGTCTTGACCCTGGCGCCTTCGGGTGTGCGCGGAGCGTGCAGTTCCTCTCCTGCGCGCCATCTTGTTCAGCCTGTTACCCGTTGGCGTTCGGCTTTCAGGCGGCGGTATTTAGGGTTCGCAACACGCACTCACACGCACATGTACGCACACACGGGCGCACGCACGCACGCACGCACGCACACACACAGACACACACACAAAAACACACACGCACACACACGCACACACACGCACCACACACACGCACTCACGCACACACGCACACACAGACACACAGACACACAGACACACCAGCACACACACAAATACACACGCACACACAGTCACACACGCGCAGAAAAAAAGCACACACACACACACTGCGGTCACTGTGTGCGCTTTCACCATGAGTGCAACGAGCTGCGCGTGTGGCGCGTGGAAGGAAAGATGGGGGGAGGACGAGGGGATGGCAGGGGCGGGGGAGCGGAGGGCCAGAGGGCGCGGGAGAAAGAAGCGAAAAAGGGGGGGCCAACAGGGGGCTGAAAAGTGCGGGGGTGCAAACCAGGAAGCGAGAAGTGCCCAACGCGCAAAACTATCCAGCGGGGTCGAGCGTGAGTTTTCTAGACGGGGCCACGTGTCGGGCGGGAGCGCCTTCTCCTCCTCCTCCCTCCTCCTCCTCCGCTTCCTCCTCCTCCTCCTCCTCCCCCTTCTCCTCCTCCCCCTCCCCCTTCTCCTCCTCCTCCTCCCCCCCTCCTCCTCCTCCTCCTCCTCCTCCTCCCCTCCTCTCCTCCTCCTCCTCCTCCTCCCCCTCCTCCTCCTCCTCTCCTCCCTCCTCCTCCTCCCCCTCCTCCCCCCTCCTCCTCCTCCTCCTACTCCTCCCTCCTCCTTCTCGTCCTCCTCCTCAACTCTTCATCCTCCTCCTTTTCCTCCCCTTTTCCTCCTCCTCCTCCTCCTCCTCCTCCTCCTCCTCCTCCTGGTCCGCGTCCGCGTCCTCGCCCTCGTCCTCGTCCTCCTCCTCCTCCTCCTCCTCCTCCTCGTCCTCCTTCCCTCCTCCTTCCCTTCCCCCTCCGCCTCCTCCTCCTCCTCCTCCACCTCCTCCTTCTCCTCTCGTTCGGTTCGGTTTGTGTTATAAAAATCCTTCACCCATGGGCCCGGCCTTCCCGCTCCCTGGCCTCCCCAAGACCGGCCACCAGGGGCCGATCCTCCCTCGGGCCAGGCCACCCAGCACCAAGCCCCTCGAGGGAGGGGGGAGGCGAAGGGAAAGGAACAGGGGGTCTAAGAGGGCCAGGAGGATTAAGAGGATAGCGGCGCTGGGGGAACTAAAGGCCGATGTAGCTAAGAGCAGATCGCGCACAGGGCTGGCAGAGCTGAGAGGGCCAGGAGGGCTAGGACAACTACAGGGCAATGGGGGCTAACGTCCGCATCCCTGTCCTTGCCTACGTCGTCATCAACCGTCGTCCTCGTCATCGCCACGTTCCCCTTCCCTCTTCCGCTGCCTCGCTCCCCCGCCCTCCCCATGATTGTTGCTTCTGCTTGTGGCAAGTCCTGCACGAGAGTCTACCAAATCTGTATCACTTACTGCCCTGTAAACACCTGAACCAGGCTTGGGCCCATCTGGACCCGCCAGCGGCGAGCTCGGGGGTCGGGGTGTCTTTTTGGCTTCTGAACTTCGTGCGCCGTCACTGTTGACCCCTGGGCGAACTTCACACGACAGAAACGACCGCCACCCGCGTCCGACCCAATGGGTGGATGACTTGCGAAGCGGGTAATTCGGCAAATGTGGTAACAACCAGCGTGTCTGCTAGTGTGGAACAACCGTGACCGAAGGCGGCCCAGGGCCAGGATTTGTTTCCCAAGAGTCTCGTACCAGAGCAGCGCCAAAACGCGTGTGCGATTGTGATAAACAAGTGGCAACGGATGCTGTATTGATGAAGAGAGAAAAACTCCAGGGAACGAGTCGAATGAGGAGGATGAAAAGGAGGAGGGAGAGGAAGAGTGGGCAGGAGGGAGGGAGGACGAGGAGGAACGGGCAGTGAGGAGGGCGAGGAGGATGACGGGATGGAAGCGAGGGTGAGGAGGAGGGCGATAATGATGATGATGCTGATGCTGATGCTGATGATACTGATGATGATACTGATGATGATGATGAGGAGGAGGAGGAGGAGGAGGAGGAAGAGGAGGAGGGCGGCGAGGAGGGCAGAGATGAGGAGGAACCACGACAAGAGCATCCGACTCGATTCGCTCATGGGACCCACGGGCGGCAACTCTGGAACGACGAACTTCCGGAAAGAAAGTTCCCAGGCGTTTCGGGAGGGATCTCTTGAGAGAGGCGCTGCAATACCTCCACCTTGCAATCTGGGCCGGGCTGCTGCGCTCTGCGCTAGGCAGCAGTGGCCTTGGCCCGCAGCCGCTCGCCCCCCCCCCCCCCCGCGCAATGAGCTCGGGGAGCGGGCTCGCACGGCGAGCGGTCCTGCCTGGCTCCAGGTCGGGTTTCACACTCCCTCGCGGCGGCGGGGAGGCAAACATGGGCGAAGCGCTCCCACGCTCGGTCGCTGCGCGTCCCCGCTCGCGCCGATCCCAGCACCCCTCCCACGACCCGACGGCACCTGACCACGACCCCGCCCCCGAGACTCACCCTTCCCCCTCCCCTCGCTCCTCGGCTGGGGGGGGTGCGCTACGACTGGTACTGCAGGAAAAAATCGTGCGTATCTGAATCCATTGACGGGCTGATTGGGGTACTATCTCAATCCACCACCTCCTGGTAGCGCACGCTGCTCTCTAGGGCCCTCCCTCAGTTGGCGCTCGCTCCCACCTGTTTCGGCAGCTCTCGTGCGAACGGCCACCTCGGTGCAGGACCCACTAGGTGCAGACCCCCCCATCGAGCAACGCTTTCTCCTCCATTAGCTCCGCCAAAACGCCCCCTGTCATGCTCCTCGTGTGGAACTGCATGTAAAGAGTGCATGTCTGAATTGTGTGTTTCCTCCTGACGGTACACCTTCACCCGAAAGTGGCCGCAAGCGCGGCCGATCTCTCTTCAATGGAGCTTCGAAAACTGTTTCCAACAGGATGAAGGATGCATTGAATTTCTGGGCAGGCTGCTAGTCCGACCCCTCTGGGACGCTCTACGCGCGCCCGCAACGGACGGCTTCCATGAGTACGCACGCGCGCGCGTGTGTATGTGCTTGTGTGTGGGGGGCCGTTCTTGAAGTTCACCTTCTCCCCCCCTTCCCCTTCTCGCGCAACTCCTGAGACTCACGATCGTCATATTTCCCACATTGGCGGGCGCACGAGACCACGAGTTCGTACCGGAGGAATCTGCTGGCTGCGGCGTCGGCCAGCTCGCTAGCGTTGGAGAGCATGAGACGCATGGTGGTGTCCACCTTCTTCGACATGCTGCTGGATGGAGCTGCTTGGCCCCCGGCTGGTGTCTTGCCCCCGCCACCCTCCTGGCCCCACCCCCGCTCCCAGTTGACTGCTCTCCCTCCAATTTGCGTTTGGTGCTCTCGCTGAACCAACATGGAATCTGAAGAGCGGCGCCCATCGGCATCTCTGGCATGACTTACACCTGCCATTCCTAGATACGGCGGGGGCTGAGAAGGAAGATGTCTGGACAAATTGCTGCACAAGTTTGTCAGGTTTGAACCAGAAAAGCTACAGCATTAACGCACCAACGTGGTCGGCATGGTGGAGATGAGTTTCATGGTGCAGGGCCCCCGTGTGACACAGCGCCCCTGAGCCAGGGATCCTTGTAGATGACGCGTCGCGGTACATTACACCCGAAGACCAGCCTACAATGGATGCAACTGTTGATCGGGGTGAGGACGTGGCGCTGGTCCCTCAAACTGATGTACCCATCGTAAGTAGTTCATGGGCTTCCATCAATAGTAAATGCCGCCGTGCATGTTCCTTCCATCGTTTTCCAGCCACAAACATAGGGGGACTCGATACCATCCAGCTCAGTCTCCTCCATTCCCCAGTGAAAGTCCCTCAGGGGAATTTCCGAATCGCCTGGGGGAGGAATACACGCGGTGAGAAGACGTCCGGTGGACTCCCCTATAGTTGGTACGCCTTTCTCGCGCTGTAGCATGGCCCAAGGGCGATCAATACCATGCAGCTTCAAATGCTGGAAAAAGCTGGAGAGTGGGGTACTTCAAAAACGGTTCGACCCTCATGCATGCACTGGAAAACATTTGCTCCACGAAAGCGGTCGCCTACTTGCGTAGCGGTCATGGGAACTAGATGGTAGTTCCGAAACTCGTTCAATATGTCTGCCAATCTGTCGCCCGACGCCCACATGGGGTCGTCCCCGAAGACGCGTGACATGACAAGCCCCGCCAACAGGCGGCCAGTATGCAACATGTGTGGACGAGAAACACCAAGGCTTCGGTGAGGCGGGTCCGCCCGCCCCGTCATGTGACCACTGAGCCGCTAGAGGCTACAGGCTAGAGCAACAAGGAGGAGGAGGAGGAACCAGAGCAGCGAGGAGGAGGAGGAGGAGGAGGAAGAGGAGGAGGATCTGTCTCCACCCCGCCTCGCGGCTGCGCCCTGGCGAGGGCAGAGCTGCTGGCCAGCAAGGGCCGCCGCCGCGCTCCGGGCTGCCGCCGGGGAGCCGCCCGATCGGCCATGGGGGGAGGCGCGGCCGCTAGGGGCACCAGGCCTCACGGCGTCACTGAAGGGAAACTGGGACACACAAATAAATACACACAAATAGAAAGATTCCCCATCTTTTCCTATATTTTCTGGGTTTTTGTCTTCCCCACCACTTCCCATATTTTCCCATATTTTCCTGGGGATCGACGATTAATTGTGTCTGTGTGTTTTTTCCCCTCCTGAGTCACGGAAACCATGAACGATGTTTCGCTCTTGCTTCCCATGAGTTTGGGGCATGGGGGCCCTCACTGGGCCTGGCACCGTCAAGACCGACTGGAAGTGATACATGCCCTGGGGAAAGCGTCGGGACTTCTGGGGACCCCGCGTCGAAAACATCAAGACGTCGGAACCCTGGCCCAGGAGACCTGAGAAGGAACTGGGGGGCCCCAAAGAACCACCCGATCGACTCGGGTTGAGAGGCATTGCCGTGACCCCGAACGGTCCAGACCTCCTGCGGACGGACTTTCTCAATCAACGTCAGGCTTCTTGTGGGTGCTCTCTCCTCTCATGGGCCTCCTGGGGCGCCTTCGTCGCCACGGCTGGTTTGGCCTCGAAATTCTGGCCAGAACTCGGCGGCGCGCCCAGGGGGGGACGTGAGAAGGGGCGGGCCTTCTCGGAGGCGCCTTCGAAGCCTTCCCCGACGACACCGAACACGTCTGAGAAGGCGCGATGGGCTCCCGAGAAGTCCCCTTCGCCTCCCGAGCGGGCCTGCTCCTTCCCACTGTCCCCCCGTTCTCGCCGTCGGTCCATGGGGCGCCGTCGTCGCCACGGCTGGGTTCGCCTCGAAATCCTCTCCAGGACGCACCCTGGGCCCCACGACAAGAAATCCAGGGGTCCCCCCTCCCGAGGCGTGGCTCCCAGCCTGACGTTTCCTGCCCGTCGCTATGTTGGACAACCCGAGCCGCCTGCGGGGCGACGTTCCGCAACCCAGGGTGAGACGAAGCCAGGACGAGGATCACTTCGGATGAGGATAAAAACAGAGAATCTCTGAGATCTGGCGGCTCTGGAGGATGTATCGGGCGCGACGTCCAGATCGACCAGATCGAAATGGACCCTGCCGCGATCTGGCGGCTCTGGAGGATGTATCGGGCGCGACGTCCAGATCGACCAGATCGAAATGGACCCTGCCGCGGCCATTGCGACCATGGACAGGAAGAACACGATTGACCATCATGACCATGACGGAATGGAGAAACATCAATGTCCATCTTGGTGGCCGCCAACTCGCGGATCATTTCCACCAAATCCGACGACATCCCCAACACCGCAAGGAATTCTGGGACCCCCCTGAGGCTGCCATGGAGGACCACTCAAGGTCATGGTCATCGTGTAGGTGGCGACATCCGAACCCTACCCCGACCAACCATCGAGTCTCCTGAATCGATGGGAGGCGTGGGCAGGATTCGCGTGCGCCACGTGTCCGACGAACGCCGAGTCCTACCCCCGCCGCCCATCCGAGGTGCCTGAATCGTTGATCGGCGAGGCCAGGGCTTCGGAGTTCGCCGCCGAATCGTGCCTCTTCTCTCATCGATCGAGGGGACGTAAGACCTGGGTACAGGGGACTCGGAAATCCCCGACGAGGTCGTCAAAAAAATGACGAGGCCGAGCCTGCATTTTGACGAGGCCTCCCGCTGCAGACATCCCACGAAACTCCTCCTCGTCAAAATCCGAGGCGCGGTCGTCAAAAAACGATGGCGAACCCGAGTCCTGGCAAACCCAGGTCTTACGCTCCCCCGACTCTTCTCTCATCGAGACCGCGCCCACCCCCACGGCATGTTCTCGTCGAGCGCGGCCAGCAGCGCCTGGAGCTCCAGGTTCTGCGCGACCCGCCCCGGCTCGCCCATGCGGCGCCGCGCCGCGCCGCGCGCGTTCCCGAGAGACTGCGGGGGCCTCTCGAGGGCTCTCCCCGGGCCTCCGAGAGGCCTCCGAGGGCTCCCCGAGGGCTCCTCCTCCTCCTCCTCCCCCTCCTCCCCCTCCTCCTCCTCCTCCTCCTCCTCCTCCTCCTCCTCCTCCTCCTCCTCATCCTCCCTCCTCCTCCTCCTCCTCCTCCTCCCTCCCTCCCTCCCTCCCTCCCTCCTCCTCCTCCTCCTCCTCTCCCAGGGCCTCCGAGAGACCTCCGAGGCGCGCGCGCGCGCGCGGAGGCGCGCAGGCGGCGGCTCCGACGCCTCCGCGGCGGGCGCCGGGCGCTGGGCTGGCGGCGGCGAGGGCGTCGGAGAGGGACCCCCCCCGAGCAGGCGCGGGATGGGCTGGGGCCGCACCGAGAAGGCCCCGAAGAGAGCTCCACGACGGCCCCACGAGGCTCCCATGACAACCCCCAGGCCAAGAGGGGCCCAGCACCGAGGAGCGGTGCCCCGCGCGCGCGCGCGGGGACGCCCAGCTCCCGACGTCGTGCTTCGCGCCCCCCCGTGGGCGGCCTGTGCCAGTCCCTCCGGGCTCAACCGTGGCTCAAGCTCAGGCCCTGGGAAACGCCCCCCCAAACACTGAAAGTGCGGAGAATCGGTCCGCAGGCGCCTCGCTCCTCGAAAAGTTCCTTCCTCCGATGCCGCCAAGGACCGGTTTCTCATATGGCCACGCAACTGCCCCCAGAGAAATGCAAACGACCACAGCGCCGCCGACCACCAGCACCAACGGGGAGGCGAACTCAGGGCGGCCTGGGGGGCTACGGTGCCAGAACCGCGAGGCAGGGAACGAGGTGGCCTTGATTTTCCCCCCACTTCCCAGACGTACACTGTTTCTTGCCGTTTCCGATGCGGGGTCCCCCAAGATCCCCAGACGCCCCGACCCTCTCCCCAAGGCCGGCCGGCTCCTCACCACAAGCCGGTGATTGACCGCGGAGCCCACACACGATCCCCAGGGGCCGAAGCCAGCGACGCCAACATGCCTCGCGCAACGCGGCCCACGATGCCCGATCCTCTTCGCGCCCGCGCGCCCTCGCGACGCCCAGTGCAGCCCTCCCGTCCAGGCCGCGGCGCGCGGAGCGCGGTCGTCTTCGCGCCCCTACGGGCGACCCAGTTTCTTCAGCACGATGGAGCTGTGGTGCGGGCAAGATGTGTATATCTGTATTTAGTTATACACAGATAGACATATACATATACACATACACGCTTGTTCTTGTGTATATATATATATACATATACACTGCGTATTGGAAGTTCTGGGAAGGAGCGCCAAAGGGCCGAGGCGCAGTGGACATGGATCCAGAAGTCTGGCCTCGAACGGGAACAAATTCCTATGCTTAGCCACTGCTCCTCGGGTGTCTGGGGAAGGAGCCCGAGACTCCAAGATGCGGTGGCCATGGATATACATCTGGCCCGCACGCTGGCTCTGAAGCCGCTCCCAGCAGGCCCGCTGGAGCGAGGTGGCTGCGGTCCGCGGTGCCATCATCGGCGACTAGGATGTCCTCTCCGATACCGAACTGGAACGCATGGTCGCACCCAACTTGAAGACGGGCCACGTGGCACTGGGCCCTGCTTTCCAGCGGCGGCATGACACATATCGCGCGGTCACGCTGTCATGCGAGGAAGACTGAGACATCTCTTGAGAAGGATGTCAAGGGTGAAATCGAACACGCCACCAAGCGGTTAAGTTAGCTGAAGGATACGACGCAGCTCGATGGTCGCACTCAACGTGACGATACATTCTGTCCGCATGGAACCCCCCCTCGTCGACAGAGGCCCCCAAGAGGCTCCCAAGAGGCCCCCAAGAGGCTCCAAGGAGGCCCGAGAAGTCCTCCCCAGAGGCCCCCGAGAGCCTCCCGAAGAGGCCCCAAGAGGCATCCCTGAGGACTCTGGCCCACGTCGTCAGCGTCGTCGTCGCCGCCGCCGTTGTCGTCGTCGTCGTCGTCGTCATCTCCCTTCAGGGTCGGCGGCCCTGGCCGTAAGGCCTTGGTAGTACACCTTTCGGGGGCGCGCAAACATGTGTTAGCGACGACTCATGGATTTGGAGCGCGGTCGCCAGATCCACGGATCGGGGGAGGTGCCCTCCCCCAAATGCGGCCGGTGCCGCCTCGCTCGGCGGCGGAAACCCGCGCTTTCCCATGGAAGCGGCACCTGCCGCGAACCCACGCCCCCTCAATCCATGATTGCGATCGCCTGCGTAAGGTAGGGAGCCCACAAAGGACGTACGCGCCCAGCTATGTACATGAACACGGCCCCTCGATCCGAGAGAACGGCCGCGTTATACGAACATTTGCGCAATCCGTACTCTCGAAACCAGCGTGGATTCGTGTACGTGTACGTCCTTTTGTCGCTCCTGATAAGGCCTTGGCAGTACACCTTCTCCGCATGGGGCCCCCCCTTGGCGACGCGCGGGCGGCGCGCGGGGCCTCCGGCGCACCGCGGCCGGCGGAGAGAAGAGGCGCACGGGGGCGGGGCGCACGATCTGGCGCCGGGGGACAGCGGCCTGGGCACCCCGCGGGGGGATCGGAGGAGGGCGGCGGGGGGGGGCGACTTCAACGACAATGCTCGCCTCCCCCATGTCTTCCTCCTCCTCCTCCTCTCCTCCTCCTCCTCCTCCTCCTCCTCCTCCTCCTCTGCTCCTCCTCCTCCTCCTCCTCCTCCTCCTCCTCCTCCTCCCTCCTCCTCCTCCCCTCCTCCTCTCTCCTCCTCCTCCTCCATCCTCCTCCTCCTCCTCCTCCTCCTGTCCGCATCCTCCTGCTCTTCCCTCCTCCTCCTCCTCCATCTCCTCCTCCTCTTCCTCCTCCCTGAAGAGGCGATCACAACTACCTCGCTTTTGACCACCCCCGTCTTCAACCAAAAACCACACAATACCAACTTGCCCGCGGGGAGCGTGACCGTGACCTCGCGCGCCAACGCGCGATCTGCATGCCCGTCCATCTTCCCCAGACTCTATTGCGCCTCCCGCCCCCTCGCATTGCCGAGTCCCGATCCCCCAAACGTTGTCCAGAACGACGCCTGATATCGTAAACAATGACGCTTAGATACAACACAAGAAAACGTGGCATAATACCAGAAGAATTCGTGGTTCAATACCAACGGCGTTTCGGCCTCGCCCGCATGCATCAGTTAACGATGCAAACACGAACCTGGTATAATACCACACTCATGTGGTACAGTACCAAATCTTCCCGGTACTGTACCAAAGTGTCACACCACGATTTCAACACATTCCTATACGACTCAAATATTCTCGGCAAGGTGCCTACGTATCGTGACGAAATGTCTAACGTCGTTCGGGCGGAATCTGGGAGTTCCATGGCTTTGCACTGCGATGCGGCGGGGCGGGGGTTGACGCGTGCGCGCGCTGCCAAACTAGAGGTGCGAGGTATGACTTGGTTGCGCTTGGAAGCGAAAGAGGGGAAGGTAAATCCAGCTCCGATCCTCCTCCTACTCCTCTTCCTCGTCTCCTCTTCTCCTGGAAGGATCTGGAGGGGAGCACTCGGATTCCGCAAGGAATGGCGTGCCTCGGGAGACCCTTGGGGTTCCTTCGTACATCTGAAGGGTTGCTGGGGGATCCCCAGGATGAAGGAAGAAATTGTCAGGAAGTCTACCGGGTTCCCGTGGGAACCCTTGCAGCTGTTGGGGTACTCAGTGAGGAAATCGGCATGCTATGAAAAATCGCCAGTGCAGCGGATGTGCGTGGGAGGATCGGAGCGGGGTGTCGGGGGCGTCCAAAAGGGGGGAGCGGGGGGGCGCAACTCATGGCCAGCGGCATGCGCGCGGCCCACGGGGGGCCAGGGACGGAACGAGGTACGCAGAGGCGCCATGACATCTGGGGAGATGTTATCGCACCCGCCATGATACCCCAAATCATCACCCCCCTCTTTGCCGCCCCCTAGACTGCCAGGAAGCCAATCTGGACTTACGGACTCCGAAAAATCCACAGGACCAGGAGGTCCGTGTCGATTCTGGGTCGCCGGCGGCGTTCAACCTTGAACGCCCGCGTTGGGGTCGCCGCTGGTCGACACGACGCAAACCTACCGTATCTATCTGCGGGGGCCCGCCCGCCCGCCGGGTCCCGCGGGGGTCCGCGGACTCCTCTCGCCAAGGAGGCGCCCTCCAGGTGCCGTTGACGCGCGAAGGATGCAGGCCCGCGTCGCGTGAAGGATTGAAGGCTGCAGGCGTGGAGCTGTGCGTCTGAGCCGTGCTGCGCGAACGACGAGGGCCCGCACCGCGCGAAGGCGGGCGAGCCCGACCTCGCCCGCCCCATCGTTCGTCTGGCGCTCTGCGGACTGCTCCGACCAGCGGTCGCTCGCGCCTGACGCCCGTGGGGCGCGGCGCTCGCTCGGAGGGGGGAGGGAGGAGGGGGGCGGGGGCGGAGAGGCAGTGGGAGGAGGAGTGCGCAGGGGGACGGATGGGGAGGGGGGGAGGACGGAGGGGAACGGAAGGGAGGGGGGGGGGGGAGGCGGCCTCGAGGCGGTGATGGAGGCAATTGCTCCGAAGTGTCGGCGACGCCGTCGTCGTCGTCGTCGTCGACGTCCTCCTCCTCCTCCTCCTCCTCCGCCTCCGCCTCCTCCTCCTCCTCCTCCTCCTCCTCCTCCTCCTCCAGGGGTTCCTCATGAGGGTGGCGAGCCGCTCCTCCTCCTGGACGAATGACGAGGGGGAGGGAGGTCGGAAGGAGCAGAAGGCGTTCTATCCTCCTCCTCCTCCTCCTCCTCCTCCTCCTCCTCACCGACCCCCTCCCCATCCTCCACCTCCTCCTCCTCCAAATTCTTCCCCTCCCTAACAGCACAAAGGGTGAGACGATCATGAGGAGAATGAGCATGAGTAAGAAGAGGAGGAGATGACTTGGAGGAGAATGATGAGTAAGATCAGTAGGAAGAGCAGACAGAACGCTGATGGGGAAGGGATGGAAGGGACACTGGCGAAGGGGGTAGGAACGGGGACCGCACTCCTCCTCGCAAGGAGGATAAGGACAATTCATCAGACCGAAGGGTTCGTTCCTCGTGGATCCCAGCATTGGAGCGATGAGCTCCAGGAGCGCACAGCGTATGCCAGCAAACGTGCCTTGCCGTTGTGAATGTATAACCGCAGCAGAAGAAGGCAGACGACGGAGCTTTCGAGATCGTGGTGTACTACAGCGGCTGCAAGCATGCATCGCAACGTGGGTGGCAAAAGGCAAACCCGGTAACACCACAACGCGCTCCTGCCGAAAAAACATCCAAGCATGAAAACAAGCGCGGCCTTGGCCTCGCGACCACCAAGTACCTGGGCTCCCAATGTCATGTGCAGACTTCCACGCACTCGCTCATGCAAAGGACAATGGGGCATCTCGGAAGGTGCCGATGGCGTGCTACATGCCAATGGATCCGCCCTAAATTGCAATTCGCATCCAGCATCGCGTGGAGGCACTGGCACAACGACATTGAGGCGAGGCATGAGTCGGGTAGCTGGGCGCACGCGCCGAGGGCGCTGAGGTCAACCAAGGACATCGCGAAGACCTGCCGGGAAGAGGAGGAGGAGGAGAAGGAGGAGGAGGAGGAGGACCCTTGCACAACCATGTGCGTTGATTCTGGGCGCTCATGTCCGTCGACCCGCCACGAGGCCCGTCTCGCCCCATCCCCGTCAGCGCAACTCGGCGCATCCACCGGGAAGCACTGCCGGCCGAACAATCGCATCGCTCACGAGCAATCGCGACAACACTGCGATGTCGGACAAACAGGCCCTGAAACGCGGCCCTCGAACAAAAAGTTCGACTCCACTCTGGACACGCATCACGCGTCGACGAAACCGGATGCAAGTCATCCATGGGCAATGCAACACGGTCGGGAACCACCGCAATCCTTCTGGCAAAATGACAAAGACAGAAATGTGTCAAGGACTTAATCAGACATACCGTTTGGCTACGCCGACTGCTGGCCATCGACTCAGCATCGAGCGAGACATGTCAACAGACCTCTGGAACAACAAAGTCACGTTGCGAAGGTAATTATTTTGGATCAGGGCCCCAGAACATGTTAACTTCCATCAATTCTCCACGCCTGTAGTCTCACTGGCAGCTCCTTTCGCCAAACCCGCTGAGAAACAATAGAAGGAGGAATAGTAGAAGAAACAAACATAATACTGGGAAGATCAGACCAAGCACATCGGGGGGCACACGGAGAGCAAAGAGAGAAACGGATACGTAGAGAATGGAATTCCCCACAACACCTCAACATTGCACAATGCTTGCGCAACCGAGCAACAACACTATGCCCATGCCTGGGACCGTGATGAGGAGATACGGGACACGTCTGCAATGTGAGCATGTTCTAAGGCCCGACTGGCAAAGCGCTACAATTCGCACACCTCGGCAGCAAGAGAAGGGAGGGGTGAGATAGGGACAAATATACAAACACACACTCACACATTGCGAGAGAGTGGAAACGAACATGATAAACATGCCACCACGAATCAATGCGCGCACTGCGATCGGGACATACGTGCATTCTCTGCCACCGCTGAAACAGGCGTAGGACAGTGACAACTTTTATCACAGGGGGGGAGTTCTGGCACAATGCTTTGCGCGGCTGAGGTTGCGACCGACGTTTGAGGGCTTCTGGCTGAGTCTGTGGCAGAGGTTTTGGGGGAAGTTGACGGCCGAGGTTGTGGCCATGGTTTGAGCGCTTCTGGCAAGGGTCGTGGCAGAGGTTCGGGGTACTACGCTTCCACACGCGCGTCCAAAACCATGTAAAGCCATGTTCTAAGCCTTGCACCTCCCGCCCTCCCCCCTCAGAAAGCTGTGACAATGACTCAAAGTATTCGAATGACCCCCCAACACGTTCCCAAAGCGCTACCGAAACGAGACCACAAGACGCTTTCGAAACTCTTCTCATACCGCTCCCAAGACTATCCAACGCTCCCGAAACGTTTCTAAAACGCCCTGGCGCGTTTCCCAAACGCACCACGGACAAACAAACCAAACGCGTCCGATTAGTATCAAACAACAGATGTCCGAAACACTTCCGAACAACGCCTGAAGCGGGCCTGCATCAAGCCCGAAACGTGACCGAAACGCGCATGAAAAACACATCTGACACGCACACGGGATGCCCTTCATCTGGCGACCTTAGAACTAGCATGTAGCCGCAAGACGCTCCCCTGAAACCATCAGCGCCAAAAGACATCTGTCCTCGAAGCTCGATCCTCCTCTTCTTTCTCCTCCTCTGGGACTCTGGGCTCCTCCTCAGGATGTTCACGCAAGTCCCCAGAGATCGCTAGAGAGCCGAGAAAGGCGAGAGATGCCGCCCAGAAATCCCGACCCTCGGTTCTCCTGTCAGAGCCGACCTCTGGACCTCTCCAGGGGCGCATTCTGACCACGATTTCGAGGGGAACCCAGCCGTGGCGATGAGGACGCTCCAGGAGACCCAAAGAGGAGGAAAACACTTCAGAGTCAAAGACCGCGAGCCCCAAACATGACAAAAAACAAACATAGAGGGCAAACTATCCCACCCCGCATGGTAACCAAC
>CAUYUJ010014937.1:447500-487500 GCA_963575745.1 Prorocentrum cordatum
AGTGTCCAACATGATCGACCCACGAACCCGGAAAGGAATATAGAAATGTATTGCATGGCAACGTTTCAAAGACACCTGATTGGGCGACGGGCAAATGCGATGCTGAATGCATCGATCTTGCTGTACTGTGCCGAGGGCTGTGCTGTGCTGCGCCGTGCTGAACTGCGATGTACCTATATAGCGTTGTGGACCGAGTCCTCCCTGGCATCCGAGTCCTGACCGAACTGATCTGGATCTTAACCTCGAGCTGCCTCAGCACACAGTAGCTGCCCCAGAACTAATCGACAGAGGGGACATGCCAGGAGGACGCGCCGCGGAAGGCCCCACTGGACGCGCCAGGCGACGTGCCAGGGGACGTGCCATGGGCACGCACCGCGGGACGTGCCAAGGGCACGCGCTACGGAACGTGCCAATGGACGTGCCGCGTGACGTGCCAGGGGACGCGCCGCGCGACGTGCCAGGTGGACTCGCCACGGAACGCGCCAAGGAACGTGCCAAGATGCAATGTTGAGTGTATCGATCTTGATGTACCGTGCCGACGGCTGTGATGTGCTGGGCCGTGCTGAATTACGATGTGCCATGCCGCGATTGTGCTCTGTATAGCGTTGTGGATCGAGTCCTCCTTTGCATCCGAGTCCTGACCGAACTGATCTGGATCTTAACCTCGAGCTGCCTCAGCACACAGTAGCTGCCCCAGAACTAATCGACAGAGGGGACATGCCAGGAGGACGCGCCGCGGAACGTCCCAAGGGACGCGCCAGGCGACGTGCCAGGGGACGTGCCATGGGCACGCACCGCGGGACGTGCCAAGGGCACGCGCTACGGAACGTGCCAATGGACGTGCACCGCGCGACGTGCCAGGCGGACTCGCCACCGGACGCTCCGCGGAACGTGCCAGGCAACATGCCAGGCTGCAATGCTAAGGGTATCGATATTGATGTACCGTGCCGAGGGCTGTGCTGTGCCTGGGCGACCCGGACACGTGAAAACACGCGTTTCGCTCAAGACGTTCTCAGCACATCCTCATGCTGGACATCCGCCTGGGCAACCTGGACACTTGCAATCAAGCGTCTCGATCGAGACTTTCTCGACACATCCTCATGCTAGACATCCGCCTGGGCGACCTGGACACGTGAAAACAAGCCTCTGGTTCGAGACATACTCAACAAATCCTCATGCTAGACATCTGTCTGGGCAACCTGGAGGCGTGAAACCAAGCGTCTCGCTCGAGACATCCTCAAGACCTGGGCACGTGAAAACAAGCATTTCACTTGAGAGATCCTCTGAATTCAGGTCCCCAAGAGATGACAATCTATAACACAAAACAAGCGTTTCGCTCGAGACATCCTCAACAAATTCTGAAAAACAAGCGTTTCGCTCGAGACATTCTCACATTGTAATTCCGCCGGCCCACCTCGACTTCGATATTTATCAGGGAAAGAATCCGCCGGCCCACCTCAGTTGAGGCACCAGGGACAGGTTTACCAACTAAAGAGAACCCTGGGCCGGCGCCCTTTCCGGCAAAAACGCAAGGGATTTGCTACATTTCTGAAATCCGGCGGCACCCCTCACGCAAATCGGCAGGGTCAGCGTCCAAAAACACAAGAGATTTGCAATTCGGTGGCATAGATCCGTAGGGTCAGGGTCGAAAAACAAACAGGTCCCGACACTGTTTCACGGCGGCGCCCAGACGTCATGATTTAGCTTCTGGATCGCCCATTATCCGAGACAGGGGGCAAGGCATGGGGCGAAGCCCTTACGGATAAAGATGAAAATGAAGAACACGGTAACAACTAACACTACGATAAATAATGTTCATATTGAATACAAGAAGAACGCGCATAAAAAAAACGAATACTCATCAGGATTATGCCAATACTGTTGGTCCGAATAACAAGAAGAATATAGGCTATGACATCTGGGAGATCTCATGCCCTCGCCACGAGATCCCCCCGATCATCACCCCCATCCTTGCCATCGCTTGGACGTTCATCTCATTTGCATATGTTTGGGTTCGTGTTGTGTTTCCGCGAGATGATCCAAGATGCTCATCCATGGTCCTCGCCAGGGAGCAATTGTGCGACAACCCATGGGAGCCTCCCATACCGTCGTGTTGGCTCTTGCGGATCGACGCTGGTCGACGCTAGGTCGAAGCCAGTCGACGCTCAGCGACGCTGGTCGACGCGTAATCGGCGCTATCTCACCGATGGCAAGACGCTAATTGACGCCAGCGCACTCTAGAAACGGAGCTACGAAGTCTCGGCGGCCCCGAAGACACAGAAAGCCTCTCAGAAGGCGCGAGGGCTTCTGAGAGGTCCCGCCGCCTTGTGAGAAGGCCCCCTTCTTCTCACGTCCCCCCATCGCTCGCCGCCGGAAGGAACGAGCCTCCTATGATTTGCTACACGGCCGCGCGATGCCAAGCCTCTTGACCGGGCGGCGAGGGGCGGCTCCAGAGGCAGCCGGGAGGGCGCCCGGAGTTGCAGCCAGGCCGAAGAAGCTGGCCAGGGCTGGCAGCAGAAGCGAGACCGCCCGAGGCCGACTGCGCGAGCGCAGCCGGGGGCCAAGAGTGGGCAGTCGTGGGCAAGTCCTTCGACGCTCAAGGGGCCCATCCGGGAACGCTGGTTTTCAACAGAGGTCACCGATGGCCGTCGGCACAAGTGTGGAGCGTAGGTGCATGCATCTTCAGTTCCTCCGCGGAGGAGCGGCAGCCGACGGAGCCGAGCCAACCGAGCGCAGCCGACTGCGAAGCAGCCGAAACGGCCGAACCGCGGACGCCCTCGACAGAGCGCGCTGACGGAAGCCAGCGGCAGCCGCTGCTGAAGGGGCGATCTTCGGTTCAAACGGGTACTCCAGATTTCGTAATAAAAGGGAGGGGGTCTGGACCCTCCAAGACAAGCCATTTCAGACCCCCCCTCGTGGGAGAACCCTCCAACACATCGTCCCCAGACCCCCCCAGGCCCTCCAAGATAGCCTGGAAGAGACCCCCCCGAAATGAGACCCCCCTCCCTTTCTTACAAAATCTGGAGTGAAGGGGCGATCTTCGGCTCAAACGGGCAACCTGCGGCGAGGCAGACCACACATCCTGTTCGCTCTTGGCAGGAGCTGCTGGTGGAACTCGTGACACATATGTTGGTTTGCGGACCTCTCGAGGCTCGGCAACGCTACAGCTCTTGCTCCCCATGCCTGCCTCGCTGTGGAGCGTGATAGACGCCACTTACTCAACAGCGTTCGGACCCTAAGGCCGTTTCCGAGCTGCGGGGCCTCGCAGCCGGAGGTGGAGGAGGAGGAGGAGGAGGAGAAGGAAGAAGAGGAAGAGGAGGATGAGGACGAGGGAGAAGGATGAGGACGAGGGAGGATAATGAGGACGAGGGAGGAGGGAGGAGGAGCAGAACTTGAGGACGTAAGACGGGAAACGATGTTTGCCCTAAGGGAAGTGCACGGTGCACTGATCAGGCCTTGAGCCGAGACAGTGCAGCAGGCCAGCCAAGGTGAGAAACAAGGCACTGGAAAAGGAGCTACCGATCGAGTGGAGGCTGAGGGAGGAGGAGAAGGAGGAGGAGGAGGAGGAGGAGGAGGAGGACGGGGGGGGAGCTGGAGGAGGCGGAGGAGAAAGAGGGATGAGGAGGAGAAGGAGGAGAAGGAGGAGGAGGAGGAGGGAGGAGAAGGATGAGGAGATGGGGGAGGAGGGAGATGCAGGTGATGCCGATGCTGACGCTGCTGCTGCTGCTGCTGCTGATGATGATGATGATGATGATGATGATGATGATGATGATGAGGTTGATGATGATGATGATGAGGTTGATGATGATGGTGATATTGAAGCTGATGACGACGATGAGGATGATGATGATGACGACGACGACGATGAGGATGATGATTATGCAAATGAGTATGCTGATGCTAACGATGATAATGATGCTGCTGCTGATGATGATGATGATGCTGATGATGATGCAGATGATGATGATGCTGATGAGGATGATGAGGAGGAGCAGGAGCAGGAGCAGGAGCAGGAGGAGCGGCCAGGACATCACGCCGGTCCCCGTGGAGGGACGAACTCTCGTGCCCGTTTTCAAGGTCACGACGTCGGAGGTACGCGCCTCGAGCCTCCCTCTTTCGGGCCGCCGAGGAGCGCTCCAGGACTCCTGGGTCCGCGTTCCTGTCCCCCCCACCCTCCACCAGCCCCACGCCTTCCCACAACAGGGGAAGGGAGGAGGGAGGGGACAAGGGTCGGGAGCGGCAAAGAGGGGGGTGTCCAAGAGGGGGGGGTGCAAATCATGACGGGCGGTACGTGCGCGGCCCAGCGGGGGGGCCAGGGACGTAATGAAATAAGAAGGGCGCCATGAAATCAGGAGAACTATCATGGCCCCCGCCATGATATCCCCCCCCCTAGTCATCACCCCCTTCTTTTCCGCTCCCGAAAAGGGGGGAGAGAAGGGTGGGGCACCGGGCGCAACAGAGACAAGCAGGAAGGCGGTTAGGAACAGGAGAACAAGCGGCAGAGCCAGACGGGCGGGTCGGGCGGGGCGGGTCGGGAGGGCCCGGACGGCCGAGTCGAGCGGGTCCCTCCCCTCCACCCTCCCTCCCTTGCTCCTCCTCCTCCTCCTCCTCCTCCTCCTCCTCCTCCTCCTCTTCCTCTTTTTCTTCCTCCTCCGCTCCTCCTTCCTCCTCCTCCCTTCCATCCTCCTCCTCCTCCTCCTCCTCCTCCTCCTCCTCCTCCTCCTCCTCCTCCTCCTCCTCCTCTTCCTCCTCCTACTCGTCATGAATGCTCTGCCTCCTCTTCTCAGGCGTGCAGCGGCGTGCTCTCCCCTCTCCCCGCGTCGCGGAGTCGCACAGGGAGGCGCCACCCCGAATCGTGGAGAGAGGCTCCCACCCACCAGCTGCTGACAGTCCTCCGCGGAGCATGCGACGCACGATGCCTGCACGCTCTGAAGGGGCCGCGCGAGCATCGATTGGTTGCGCGCACCACGGGGTAGGGTGAGAGGGAAACAAGGCTTCTTAGAAGGAGGCTGTTTTTTAGGAGGCGCCAACCTTACATCTACAGAGAAAACCCACGCCTTCTAAGAAACACGGGTGCGTCTAAGAAACCTGCCCCCCTCCCCCTACCCCCCCCCCCCCCCCTCAGCGCAGGGGACGCAAGCGAGCCAGGCGGTGGGGGGCTTGGATCTGGGCCGCCGGAGCGACCGCCCGAGCGTGCCACCCTTCGCATTCGTTCTGAAGGCGTGGGATGCGTGCGCTCGCTGTCTTGCAGACCCAATCCCCCCCTCGCAGTCCGTATCTTCCTCCGCCGCCTCCTCCGCCTCCTGCAACGCGCTCCTCTCGCTCCTCTCCCTTTTCCGCGCCGTGGCCTAGTACTTCCTCGCGTAGTAGATGATGTATGCTGGGAACGCCTGGCAGGGCGCGCGAGTGACGAATCCGCACCATCCGCTGCGCGGTAGTCAGAGCATGGCCACAGCATCGCGGGCCAGGAACATGGGCCCCTGTGCCGAGGGCCCGCGGCCACAGGGTGGCATCCGCGGATCGAAGCGCACCCCCAGAATGAAGAGCCCAGACATGAAGGACGTAAGGGTGCCATTCCAAAGCGCCAGCTGTGCCCCCCCCCCCCCCCCCCGAACGTGCGAGTAGGAGATCGACGGCAGAAGTGTGTGCTCCGAAAGTGTTTTTCGACGAAGTCTACAAATGATGTGAAACAAGTTCGCATATCTACAACACAAGTGGATTCGGCGATCACTTCACATTCGGGGTAAATCAATTATGTAATCGATCTCCTTCCTGCTCGCAACGTGATTTTGCTGGACGTCGGCTCGAACTCAGGGAGAATCTGCGCTTCGCGCCGGCCTGGTGGAGCCAGCCCCGCGTCACGGCGAAAACGGGGTGGATCACTAAGGCTGCCGGGGGCTCGATTCAGCGTCGGGCTCAGCTGCAATGATGACGCCGTGCCGCCTCGGTATCGCCATCATGCAGGCGCTCGCTGGCCTCAGCGGGTGGGCCTTCGGGGACGCGGTCTCCCCGCCTACGACGACGTGACTACGACTACGGCTACGACTTCGACTACACGTCGTAGGCTGTGACCAAAACCTTAGGCAAATAATGTGTCGATCTATATTGCAAGCATCTTACAAACTCGTTCAGTTTTCCTCCGTCGTGCAAGGTCGTGCAGAGACAAGCGTTCGCCGGGGAAAGCAGAACTCATTCCAGCGCGGCAGGCATGAATGGGAAAATGAATTGATACCCACCACTACTACGACGACGATAACTACCATTGCAACTACAACCGCGATCATAACCACGATAGCACCAACGACCACAACAAACACCACTGATTCCTACTGCCATCCTCACGAGGAGATGCTCACACACACACACACACTTTTTCTGGCGTGTAAACTTATAGAATCCCCAAGCATTCCCCAGCCGGACACCAATAGAGGGAAAACAATCGGTGGCCCGCGACGCGGGCGCCGACGACGAGGAGAAATGAGACGAGGAGGACAGGGAGGAGGAGGAGGAGGAGGAGAAGGAGGAGGAGGAGGACGAGGGGAGAGAAGGAGCAAAATGAGGAGGTGGGGCGAGTCTGTTCCCCGCCGAGAGAAACAGGGTAGTCCTCAAAACTAGAGACCCCCTTGGGTTAGGCCACCAAACGGGACTGGCCTGGCATCCAACAGGCGCGTTACCTAAGAGGAAGCACAAGAACTGGGGGAGGGGGGAGGACCACAACGTGGCAATGATGAAGTGCGGCACAGCACGGGTTTCCTGGATACCTTCCATTTGGAGGGAGGAAGGAGTCCATTGTTTTTTCTCTCTGCTGGGTGCCGCAAGCTCTGCGCCGTCCCCTGGCGGACCGCTCCCGCGGACTGCCGCGCGCACGTCACAGCTGCGCCGCAGAGGCGCGCGAGTGCTCTCAAAAGGAGAGCTGGCGGATTCATCGTGTACCCCATTGCTACTTGCACTCCGCTGCTGCACGAGCAGCAACGCCAGGGCAGGGAGGAAGGAGTCCATAACACGAGGGGGCATCCCCTCCGTGCTGGGCTTCTGCACCCGACGCTGGAACGGGGGCCGCGGCACACGGCGGCGTCTGGCTGGGCACCCTTCGGAGGAGCATGGGGAGGTGAAAGCATCGAAGACGGCGGGGGGATCAGGGCAACGGCTGTAAGCCATCGAGGACTGGAGGGGGGGAAAGGACTGAGGGGGGGGCAGGACAAAGAAGAGGACACCGAGAGAGGAATCAGGAGGGCGGGATGGTGATAGGTGGAACCAACAGGGAAGAAACATTAGACATGGACTCGGCCCCGGCCCCGGTCACGTCCCCGGCAACCGCCCCGGCCCTGGCCCCGGCCCTGGCCCCGGCCCCGACCTGGGCACTGGCCCCCGGCTGGGCCCCAGCCCCCGCCCCGAGCCGGGCCCGTCCCCGGCCCCAGCCTCGGCCCCAGCCCAGGCCTGGGCCTCGGCTCCGGCCCCAGCCCTGGTCCCAGCCCAGGCCCACCCACGAGATCACAGACGGCTCTCCTCCTCCTCCTCCTCCTCCTCCTCCTCCTCCTCCTCCTCCTCCTCCTTAAGTCTTCCTCCTCCGCCTCCTCCTCCTCCTTACGCCTTTCCTCCTCCTCCTTCTCCTCTTCCTCATCCTGCTGCCCCTCCCCCTCCTCCTCCTCCTCCTCCTCCTTCTCCTCTTCTTCTTCTTCTTCTTCTTCTTTCTCCTCCTCCTACTCCTTCTCCTCCTCCTCATCGTCCTCGTCCTCGTCCTCGTCCTCCTCCTCCTCGTCCTCGTCCTCGTCCTCCTCCTCCTCCTCTTCCTCCTCCTCTTCCTCCTCCTCCTCTTCCTCCTCCTCCTCTTCCTCCTCCTCCGCCTCCTCCTCCTCTCCACCGCCCGCTCCATGTCCCGAGCCTGTAGCGAGATTATCAGCTTGTCACCATCGTTGTCATCGTGGTCGTCGCCGTGGTCGTCGTCGTCGTCCTGCCGGGTCGGCGGCATAGGCCGTACGGCCTCCACAAGAAGACATGGAAAAGCATGGTATGGAGAGGATGACGGGGGCGGGGGCAGGAACAGGGAGGGGCGAGGGCTTGATGCGATTCGGCGGGGACGAGAACACTCCCCGTCCTCCGAGGTGTCCGCGGCCCGCCCTCCCGCGGAGGAAGGAGGCCGCGGGCGCCTGGAGGCTGTCGTAGATGATGAACTCTCGAAACGTGCCGGACGTCTTGACACGGTCGCCGAGCACGCTGGCGATGCGAAGTACAATGCGGAGCCCACGAACACATGGCATAATCCATCCAAGGGAAGAACCTTCCAAACCAAACGCGCCAAATCAAACTCTTTTCTTACACCCGTATGCAAATCCCCCGCATCACTGACGTAGTATTCCTCCCTGCGCGTGGGCTGGGCACAAAACTCTGCACACCATGAGAACCAACAACCGAAAGCAAACATGATCTTGTCCGATTCCACATACTCCTGATGCAGTGCCAGCGGACTGGACATATCTGCATCTCAAGCACTACGCGTGCCCAATCTTGCGATCTTGGCAATCTCTCACCTTTGAACGACGAGGCACGGCGATGAGATATACACGCATACACAATAACACACACATATACAACAACAACGACAAGCAATCTCAGATACTATACATGCTGCGCAAAGCGAGCCTGTGCCACTCCTTCTCGATACAGTTTCTCTCCTCCCAGGCCCTTCCAGACACCATCGCAAACGAAGACATCCTCACTTGCCACATCGGTCCAACCTTGCGGCCGAAAAGAAAGGCGCCCCGAATGAACTTGCCGCTTCGGTGAGAGGACGGCCTTTTTCACTCTGCAAACTCGTGTTTGGAGGGCTCGCCATTGTACAATTTGGATATTTGATGCAGTATGGAAGCTGACAGCTTTGCGAACGAAACCTCATGCACGAAGCGCCTCAGAGAAACTGCCAGAGACGAAGGGGAATGTGATGGCACATGGGCAGAGGCGGGTGGTGGGGGCGGGAGAAGTGAAGAGGGGCTGGGAAAGCAAGGGGAAGGTAGAAAGGACGATGATTTGGGAGGGTGGGGGTCAGGGTGAGGGGGGGGAGGGAGGAAGGGAAGGGGGAGATGCGGGTTCGCCAACACATTCGCCAAACTCGTCGGGGGCCTCATAAACGGCGTCAACCAATGTTACCTGGATAACACAGAGATTAGGTCGATGAATGTTACCCTGTTTCTGGTACAAGTGTCGGGCCACGTCCAGCTCCCGACCACAAGCCTGCACACGACAGTGCAATCCAGAAAGCCCGCTCAGAGCGTATATGATAATGGAGCGAACTGTCTCTCAACTGGCACAATATTTCTATGGATATCTGTGTTACCGAGCCCGTTGCGAAGAAAACGAATCACGTGTGCATGGCCCGACCGTAGTAACACATTGTGCCGATGTAGGCCGACCAAATCACATAAATCTGCCCTTCGTTCGATCGCTACGTCGCAACACAATCGGATATTTGATCCTCCCTCCATTACCGCGGTAAGTCCGTGTCGTGACGGAACGGCAAAAGTTGCGACGAGCGCGCGCATTCGTTTCAATCTTGAGAGGTCGCACCTTCCCGATAGGCAGAGAGGAACTGGCTGGAACCACCTGACTAGCTGGAACCACCTGCTTCGCACAGCCTCCCCGCTGGGGCCAGCCCGCTGGGCAGCAAGGGCTGGCTGCCTTCCGGCCTGGGCCTGATGGAATTGCGAAATCTGATCCGATCGGGTAGCCAGCGAACCGTCCCGATGAAGGGGTCCACAGACACACAAATAAATACACACGAATTAACCCCAGTCCCCATATTTTCTCATATTTTCTGGGTTTCTGTCTTCCCCCCCACTTCCCATATTTTCCCATATTTTCTGGGGAATCGCCGATTAATTGTCTCTGTGTGTTTTTCCCCTCCTGATGATGGAACTGCGAAATCTGATCCGATCGGGTAGCCAGCGAACCGTCCCGAGCCGAATCGAGATCGGACCGTCGCGCCTGGCTCCAGCTGGCCCCAGCCAGTGCAGGAGAATCGAGCCGAAACGAATACAATCGAAGCCGCCTGTCCCTATCCGGCCCAGAGGGGAGAGGTGGAAACGTCGACGCGGAATCGGCAAGGCGCCGCCGACAGATCGGCAATATGTGCTCCTGGGCAGGGGGCACTCGAGCCAGGCCCCCGCCGCGTCCCCGCCCGGGACCCACCCCCCAGGCGCTGCTCAGTGCGGGGAAGGGGGGGGCGCGGATGGGGAAGGGTGGGGAGAGGAACGTGCACTTCTGGGGCCTCTTCGGGGCACGAGAGGCGCACCTTTCTTCACCCCACCCCTACATTCAGGGGGACGTAAGACCTGGGTACAGGGGACTCGGAAATACCCGACGAGGTCGTCAAAAAATGACGAGGCCGAGCCTGCATTTTGACGAGGCCTCCCGCTGCAGACATCCCACGAAACTCCTAATCGTCAAAATCCGAATCGCGGTCGTCAAAAAACGATGGCGAACCCGAGTCCTGGCAAGCCCGGGTCTTACGCTCCCCCGATACATGGAGCGCCCCCCCACCCCATTTACAGCAGGTTCGCGTCGTACCGACTTCGGCGCTGGTCTCTGACACCGCGGCGATCGTTCAACCCTGAACGAGCGGGCCGTTTCCGAAACGTCAGATCGTTCGACATCGACCGATTCTGGGTCGCCGGCGGCGTTCAAAGTTGAACGCCAGCGGTGGGGTCGCCGCCGGTCGACACGACGCGAACCTACCCCACGCAACGCCCGAGCCCCCGGTTCCCCTGAGCCGCCCCTTGGGCGTTGCTCAATGGGGGGGGAGACGCGTGCACCTTCTGGGCCTCTTTTGGGCCCTAGAGGGCCCCTTCAGGGCATGAGAGGTGCACCTTTCTTAACACCCCCTTCCCCCCTGGATCGTTCGCCCCCCGCCCCCCTGGGGCGCGGCCCCTCCCTCCCTCCTGTCTTCTGTCTACTCCCTCATCTCTCCTGTCTCCTCTCTCCTCCCTCCCTCCTCCCTCCTTTCCCTCCTCCCTCCTCCTCCTCCTCCCTCCTCCCTCCTCCCTCCTCCCTCCTCCCTCCTCCCTCTTCCCTCCTCCCTCCTCCCCTCCCTCCTCCTCATCCTCCTCCTCCAGCTCCTCCTCATCTATAAATCCGGTGACTTGCAACTACCAAGCAACAACATACCCATCGCAATCATACCGTTACTATACAAACTCATTTCCCGACGACTTTGCAACCGACTTGACACACTCTTCGACGCACAACAATCACCTGACCAAGCTGGCTTCCGCAAGGGCCTAAGCACAGAGGACCACCGCTTCACTCCAACCTTACTTTGCGAGCAGTCCTACGAATGGCATCTCCAACTCTGGACAGCTGCTATCGATTTCAAGAAGGTGTTCGATTGCGTCGACCACTTGTGTTTGTGGGAAGCCCTGCGGAAACAAGAAGTGATCAACATCGAGCGCGGCGTCAAGTAAGGGGAACCACTCAACTCATAGTTGTTCAACGCGCTACTCGAGCACACATTCCGGCACATTAAGCCAATTTGGGCACGAAAGGGCTTCGCATACATTTGGGAAGTGCACAGACGACGCGCCTGACTAACATGAGTTTTGCTGATGACGTACTCCTCCTAGCTCCTAGCACCCGATCTACGACAACTCAAGTGTATGTTGAGAGACCTCAAACACGAAGCTGCAAAGTGCGGACTTGCAGTACACCCCGACAAAACGAAAATCCTCACAACTATTAGCAGGCGGCAGTGGCGATACATTAACACACGTGGACATCGACGACAACAAGGTCAAATCCTCAGCGCCGAGGAGAGCACCAAATACCTGGGTCGCAAGCTGACGTTGCACGACTTCCACCACGCCGAGCTCACCAACAGACTTGCAATGGGGTGGCGCAAATTCAACCAATTTCGCGACGAGCTCACAAGCAGCCGGTACCCCCTCCGCAGCAAACTCAGGCTCTTCAGCGGGACGGTGACGCCAACGGTCACGTACGATTGTGCAACGAGGATTCTCACCAAAGACCAAAGACATGCTCCTGACACTCAGACGCACCTAACGACGCATGCTACGACTCATTGTCAATACCTCGAGGCGCCGACAGAGACCGCATCACACCGGCACCGCCAAAAACACAACCAACCCCGACACGGAACAGCATGACGACAACACAAGCGACGACAGCAAGTCCGACGTCAGACAGCATCTGAACTTTGACGCCGTCGACGACGAATCCGACATTGAATCCTGAGACAATTTCATTCGCAGGGCTACCCACGCCACCTGAGACCTTGCAATGCAAGCACATGTGGAGGAACGGGTTACAATCTATCACAGGCGTAAATAGAGATGGGCGGGGCGAGCTGCCACACAGCCGCAACACAGCTGGGCCCGACTGGCAGCGGCATGGGAACCTGATATCCATGACCCCCGGACAGCACAGCGCCGAGACGGCGGACAGCGAAAACGGTGGAGTGACGACATCACAGAATTCTTACAGAAGACTCTGGTTGGATGTGCACACGGCACATGGCTGCAGCGTGCTACTTACCAATTTCAAATTTTGGGCAGACCTCGAGAGCGACTTCTTGAAATTCACACGCCTGTGACTGGGCTCTGGCCCGCCCGCGCCGCCCTTCAGGGGCCTGCCGGCCCGCCGGCCGGCGGACTCAAGCGTCTGCGTCTGCGTCTGCGTCTGTGCCTGCCTCCTCCTCCATCTCCTCCTCCTCCTCCTCCTCCTCCTCCTCCTCCTCCTCCTCCTCCGCCTCCTCCTCCTCCTCCTCCTCCTCCTCCTCCTCCTCCTCTCCCCTCCCCCTCCTCCCCTCCTCCTCCTCCTCCTCCTCCTCCTCCTCCTCCCCTCCTCCTCCTCCTCCTCCTCCTCCTCCTCCTCCTCCTCCTCCTCCTCCTCCTCCTCCTCCTCCTCCTCCTCCTCCTCCTCCTCCTCCTCCTCCTCCTCCTCCTCCTCCTCCTCCTCCTCCTCCTCCTCCTCCTCCTCCTCCTCCTCCTCCTGACTCCTCCTCCTCCTCTCCTCCTCCCCCTCCTCCTCCTCCTCCTCCTCCTCCTCCTCCTCCTCCTCCTCCTCCTCCTCCTCCTCCTCCTCCTCCTCCTCCTCCTCCTCCTCCTCCTCCTCCTCCTCCTCCTCCTCCTCCTCCTCCTCCTCCTCCTCCTCCTCCTCCTCCTCCTCCTCCTCCTCCTCCTCCTCCTCCTCCTCCTCCTCCTCCTCCTCCTCCTCCTCCTCCTCCTCCTCCTCCTCCTCATCCTCCTCCTCCTCCTCCTCCTCCCTCCTCCTCCTCCTCCTCCTCCTCCTCCTCCTCCTCCTCCTCCTCTCTCCTCCTCTCCTCCTCCTCCTCCTCCTCCTCCTCCTCCTCCTCCTTCCTCCTCCTCCTCCTCTCCTCCTCCTCCCTCCTCCTCCCTCCTCCCTCCTCCCTCCTCCCTCCTCCCTCCTCCCTCCTCCCCTCCTCCTCCCTCCTCCCTCCTCCCTCCTCCCTCCTCCCTCCTCCCTCCTCCCTCCTCCCTCCTCCTCCTCCTCCCTCCTCCTCCTCCTCCTCCTCCTCCTCCTCCTCCTCCTCCTCCTCCTCCTCTCCTCCTCCCTCCTCCTCCTCTCCTCCTCCTCCTCCTCCGCGCGGGGGCACCATGACGCAACGCCCGAGCCCCCGGCTCCCCTCCAGCTGCCGCCTGTCCGGTCTGCGCTCGTCGCCTGGCCGGCGCCGAGGGGCGCCCGGGGCGGCGCGGCGGCGCGGCGCGGCGCGCGGCGCGGGGTGCCCGCGGGCCCCCGGCGCCCCTCGGGCGGGCGCCTCGGGCGGGCTCTGCGGGCATCGCTCGGACGTCCATTCCCTGTTCTTTTTTCGGTTTCGTGCGTGGTTTTTTCGCCAAATGATCAAGGATTCTCCTCGATGGTTCTCGCCGAGAAAAAATGCACACGTCCGAGAGATGCCAGGGGGAGGGGGGGGGGCCCTCGGGCGGGCCCGTCGGGGGGCCCCTCGGCGCGGCTTGCGGGGCCAGCGGGGCTCCGGAGGAGAAGGTTGCGGCGTGGAGCTCCCCCGCGCTGTGGACCGGGCGGTGAGGTCGGTTGCGAGCGAGAGGGGGAACTGAGAAGGAGAAAGCCTTCTCAAAAGCGGCGGGGGTTCTGAGAAGCCTCGCACCTTCTGAGCAGTCTTCTGCATCTTCGGGAACGGCTTCGAACATGTCTGAGAATGCCGGAAGGCTTCTGAGCCTTCTGAGAGGGCCCGCACCTTCTCACTGCCCCCCCGGGCTCGCCGCCCAGCTAAGTCCTGAGGGAAGCGGGGAGGGCTTCTGCACCGAGCGCTCCAGTGAGCCCAGGGGGGAGAGGGAGCAGGCGGGGCAAGGTTGGACGACTCCTGCCTCCCCAAGCGGGCCGCACCTCGGCCCTCGAGTGGGACGCTCTGGCCCTGGGACATGGCGCCTGGGATGAGGCCCTGCTCCAACCTCTTGAGGTTCTTGAGGGAGGGTGGAGAGGGAGGGAGGCGGAGGTGGAGTGCGGAGAGCAGAGCGAAAAAAGCGGAGGCGGAGGATCAGAAGCCGTAGAGAGTATGAGTAGGAGGAGGAGGAGGAGGAGGAGGAGGAGGAGGACAAAGAAGAAGTCGAATGATAAGTCGCCGGCCCAACGGGCCAGAGGCGTGCTAAGATCTCCGGTAACTACTGAACAATATTTCTAGTTCGCGCGCGCGGGGCGGCCCCTGGGGGGCCCCGGACGAAAAGTACCCCGGCCGATCCCCGGCTGACCCCCGGGCGATCCCCAGGGGGGAGGCTATTTTGCGCCACCCCTCACGAGGATCGTGGCCTCCGAGGGGGGGGGGGCTGCCAACGACTACCCCCCCTCCCGCCCCAAGGGGCCCCCAAGAGCCCCCCAAGAGGCCCCAGGGGAGCCCAATACGCCGCCAAGGAGCCCCAAGAAGCCCCCAAGAAGTCCCCAAGAAGCCCCCAAGACGGCCCCAAGAGGCCCCAAATAGCGCTCCGGGGTCGGCGGAATGAGCGAAGCGATGGGATGAGCAGGATGTGGATGATGTGGAGGGACGATAAACAGAAGTATGATGCGTATGACGAGGAACACCAGGAAGGACAACACGAAACCCAGGAGCAATAGAGGATGGCAGTGACAGCAATGGCAGAAACAGTATGTGAACCAGATCGATGGCAACGTCGACCAGACACACAGATCGACAGACTTAGAAACACATGCAAACAAACACACAGACACACAGACACAGAGACAAACACGACTACACACAAACTCACACACGCACCACTCTGGGCGTCTAAAGTTGCACGTCGGATACGCACGATGAGCCAATGATCACTCCGAAGGTGAACCAACTGAGTCGGAGTGAGGGGTCCCTGGGTGTGTGGCCGTAGCGGGGTTCCGCGGTGCGGAAATTCGTTGAGACTACTGCTGTCTTGTCGCCGTCGTGCCGAGACCCACGGGCACGTCGACCCACCCGCGACGTTGCTTCACTAAAATCTGCGCCTGCGGCTGCCCGACGCATCCACATTGCTTACAAGATCGCTTTCTGCGGCGGGCTGTTCTGCACCAGCCTTGGAGAACGCCAGTGACTCTCGTCCGCAACTGCGCGAGGCAAGACGAATTATGCAACCGCGACATCACTGCCGTCCAATGGGGATTGACTGACCCGTAAAAAAAGGCCAAAGCGAAAAGTCTGCTTTGCGCAGACCCACCACCTCAGTCAACACACAATGCAACATCAAATTTGGCAAACACTGTTTTATGCGCGGGCGCCCCGCAATCATTTTGCAATGGTTTTGGACGCAAGTGTCGGCGGGGGGGGCCCACATATTGACTGCTCCGTGCAAGCGCGACCCCTGCCAAATGCCATACAAAGTGTACTCGGTCTCCAAGAGGACTGATTAACTCAGGGGGATTCGAACCTCGAACCCCAGGCTCGGATGATGCCTATGTATCGGGAAAGCGGGTGGGAGTGAGCGACACGGCTTGCAGCTGGCCGTAGGTAGGGGAGTGCGACGCATATCGCTGTCCCTCTTTTAAGGGGGCGGTGTGGAGGTGGGGGCGGGGGAGTTCACTCTCGGGCGCAGCCGAAGCAGGGTGAGGAAGCTGGGACACGAACGACGCGAGCGCGCACCAACGCATCCCACACCCAACAATCCTGTTGAGGGGAGGAGGGCGTGCGCGCAGTTTTCGTCAGCACACGCGCGCACACACAAACACACACACAGGCACACACACACACACGCACTCTCTTTCTTTCTTTCTCTCTCTCTCTCTCTCTCGCACACCCACGCACACACACACACACTCTCTCTCTCTCTCGCACACTCAACGTGATATGAGATCAAAGGGTCCGAACATGAATCTATGTGCGCTGTGTTTGGTGTCCCCTTGGGGCCCTTGTTGCTTCTGGGCGATCGTGGGGCCCTCTTGGGACTTCCTGGGGCCTTCGCCAGCCGTCATGGGAGTCTTGGGCCGCTTTGGGGACCTGTTGAAGCTCCACAGGGTCATGTTCAAAGCCTCCTATACTCCTCATGATTTTTTTCTCGGGGGGACGTCTTGGAGCTCTCCTGGGCCCTCTGCGGGCTGTCTTGGGGACCTTAAAGAAGCCTCTTGGGCCGTGTTGGGACGAGGCTCCCAGAGCGGCCTTCAGCCGTTCTTGGCTCGAAGCGGCAGAAGCCATAAACTCCTTCCAAATCCTAGGGGAACTCACTGGCTATGACCTTTCGTGGCTCTCTTTGGGGCCGTCTTGGGGCCCTGTGGGGAGCTTTCTTGGGCCTACTTGACGTCATCTTGGCCGTGTCCGAGCACTTGCTAGCCATCTCGGGGCCATATTGGCCCGTGTTGGAGGCCTCTTGGGCTGTCTTGAAAACCCTGCCTGGGCCACCTGGGAGACCCCAGGGGGGGTACAAAAAGAGGGCCCGATGTTCCCGAGGCGGGCGGGCCCGTGGTGTGGAGGGCGTACTTGCTTATGTTGCATACAAATATCCAAAACGTCGCTTGTGTTTTTCTCAACCCGCTAGCTACGGTGTAGCAATCAGGCTCGCGCGCGGGAAAACGAAACTTCGCTCTCGCCCAAACGCCGCACACTTCGTTGTCGAAAGGTGCGTTCGGCGCATAGGTCTCGATCGCCGAAAACGCCCGAAGCGCGGGTTGCGCGCGCGAGCGCCTTCCGTTCGCTCGTCGGGAGCAGGCGCAAATCTCAGTTTTCAGTTGTGCCGGTATCGATTCGTATGTCGCGGGAGGGATCGTGGGAGTGGGCAAGGCCCGCTGGCTCGTTCAAGCTGGCTGGTTTGACCCCTACCCCACTCCCGCTCTGGCTCGTACTACCAATCCTACTGCCACTGGCTCTCTGCTGCTTGTACGCCTCCGTCTCCGTCTGCTCTTCATCATTATGCTTCTTTTTTGCCCCTCTCCTCCTCCTCCTCCTCGAGCTCCTCGGGCCCCCGACCACCACTCATGCCACTCCCACTCCATGGTTGTAGCTCCCTTCAGCCTGCTCTCTTCTCCTCCGAGTTCTCTACGAAAATCTCCCAAGGTCTCTGGGCGCCCCAAGAGCGGGCCGAAAGCCCCTCTGAGGGCCAAAGCGGTTCACACACTTGCAAAATAATCCGCCTCAACCTCGTCCTCGTCCTTGTCGTCGTCTTCGTCCTCCTCCGCCTCCTCCTCATCCTGTCATCCCGATTGGTCCAGCCAGCCGCAGTAGTACACGTAGCCCAGGCACACGCGGCAAAGCAGCAGGGGAAACACCTCCCTGCCTCCTGCGGGTAAGCGTGGTGGTGGGGGAGACACGCCTTGAAACGCGGCCACAGATATCCATGAAATCTAAGCGAAGGCGAGCAGGGAGGGCAACGACACACACACAAACACAAACACACCCTCCCCCCCCCCACACACACACACAACCATACACACATACACACACGCACACGCGCACGGGCACGCACGCACGCTCGCACGCACGCACGCACGCACACAAACACACACACACACATATACACACGCACACACCCACACGCACACGCACACGCACACGCATACGCACACGAACTCGCACACGCACGCGCACGCGCACACGCACACACACACACACGCACACGCACACGCACACACACACACTCTCTCACACACACGCACACACACTGGCGCAAACACCACACACACGCACACACGCAAACGGAAACGCACACGCACACGCACACGCACACGCGTACGCACACGCACACGCACTCGCACTCGCACACGCGTACGCACACGCAAACACACACACACACACACACACATCTTGCGTCGGCGGCTGGGCAGAGGGCGACTGCTCAGGCGGATTGGCAACAAGGGACACGCTGTATGCAAATTAAGGCCGCAATGCACGGACGGAGGAGGACCCTGGGCGCGATGGGAAGAAAGGAAGCCGGGCCACTCGGAGCTGCCGGCTGCGGCGGGGGGGGGGCGCCGAGAGGGGGATTAGCGCCGGCACATGCTGCACTGAGCTGAAGCTGGAGGGGGCGGCCTGGAGCTGCACCCGGCGGTGAAGATAAATCGAAGCAGAGCCCATTCCAGTGGACCGAGCACACTCCAGGGATGAGCCAATTCGCCAAGACCTGCGGGCCTGCGAGGCGCGTGCGAGGAGACGGAAGGCGATGGCCGAGAGGGATGAGCCCCAGCTGCAGGCGCCGCGCTGCATGCAGGCACAAGAGCCGGTACTGGTCGGCACTGAGCTGGACATGGCTGAAGCTGGTGCCGAGCGGCACAGAAAGGGGAGGGGAAGCCAAAGGGGGCGGTGCCCAGTGGACCAAGACGTGGTCCAAGGATGAGCCATAGCGCCGAGACCTGTGGGCCTACGAGGCGCGGGCAGGGAGGGGCGGAAAGCACACACACAGACACACACAGACACACACACACATACATACATACACACACACACACTCTCTGTCTGAATGTGTGTGTGTGTGTGTCTCTCTCTCTCTCTCTGCCTCACACTCGCTCAGTCTCGTTCGTTTTCTGTTCAGTCTCTGTCCCTTGCTCTGTACCTATACCTTGGTCCCATTGATTATCTGCATTGGGTGCTCGTTTTGACTATAGCACCACTGTCGCTACTCCTTCCTTCTCACCTCCCTTCTCCTCCCTTCCATCTCCCTCATGCTTGCATCTTACCTCTTGCCAAGCCGACCTACCTGAAGGCTCGCAGGCTGCTGCGAAATACGAAACTGTCGCAACGGAGGTCAAGCGGAGCGAGGTCCTATTTAGATCAGACGAGACCTCGCCGTCGCCTGGGGGTCTGCGAGCGGAGAATTCGTCACCACTTCCGTGCGTTCCTTGGTGCGAACTGCGAGGCTGTCGCCACCGTCGTGGGCTCCTGGGGCGTCCAGCGGAGCGACATCCTATTCGGATCAGATGGGGCCTCGCCGTCGCTGGGGGGCTGCGAACTGGAGGTCCAGGAGGAGGAGGAGGAGGAGGAGGAGGAGGAGGAGGAGGAGGAGGGGGAGGAGGGGGAGGAGGAGGAGGAGGAGCAGGAGGAAAAAGAGCAACCTCTGGGCTCATGGCATTCGAAGCTCGCAGCGGATGAGGCGCCGCCGTCGCTCTGGAGCGCCACGGCAACATGGCGCGGGCCGCTCCGCGAGTCCAGCCTGCAGCTGAAAAATACATGCCACCCTCCCTTTCCCATCCTGCCTCTGTCGTTGTCGTCCTCTCCCTCCTTTCACCGTCTCCTCGTTCTTCTCCTGCCCTCGCTCTCGCGTCCAGTTCATCTTCGAGCCCTGTGCCCCAGTGCTCGTCCTTGCCTTACTGTCCTGTGAGTCGTGCAACGTGCGCACATCCAAACTAGTTTCCACAACAAAGTGTGATTCCTGTGTTGCCACCAGCCATACTAATATGCGCCAACTCCTCTTGCCACTTGATGCTAGTGGGTTGTGTACGTCATAAGGCATTGATTGTTTTTGTTGCTGTATCGTTTTGTTGTTTCTCTCTTTCTCTCTCTCTCTCTCTCGTCTGCTTCTATGAAACATCCGCCACCATGCCGTGCCTCACGGGTTGGAGCGTCCTCAGGTCCCTGAAATTGTCCGTCCTCCGTCCTGAGTAACTGGATCTTACGGGTGCGGACCCGACAATTCAAAATGTACTGGGGATGTTTCGGTGTCCCCACGTGACTTGTCGGAGCGAAGAGGGCCCCAATGATGGCCAAGAGGCCTCGACGACGGTCCCACATGGCTCCCAATCGGCCCAGCACTCCAAGATGCCCAAGATCGCCTCGAGACGGCCCAATAGACCACCACAGCCCAGAAAGTCCGCCCAAGACGGCCACAAGAGGCCAAAATCATTCATGTAGATTTTGGATGTTTGGAAGTTCTTAGCGTTCCTGTCGTTTCTGACTCCCGACGCTCCAAGACGGCCTTAAAAGCTCCCAAGACCGCTCCAAAGGACCCCCAAGACCGCACCAAGATGTGAGCACGAACCGACATTTTGAGCCCTCCGCCCCGAGATGACCCCCCTGACAGCCAGCAGCCTTCCGAGAGGCTCCCCAGAAGCCCCAAGAAGCCCACAAGATGCCGAAAGACGGCCCCAGAGACTTCCGGGAGGCCTCCCAAGAGATTACCACAGGCATCCAAGAGGCCTCTGACCTACAACCTGGCACGGTGGTGGAATAGGCCGAAGGCTAATAGATCCGCCGCCCACTGTTGATTCATCACAGGGGTGCCTGGCGCGCTGGACCCTCTCGGTTGTGGTTTTGGTTCTTTTTCCAAAAGAACTCCCCGTGGGGCTTCGGCGCGTCCCGCCGGCCACCCGAAAAACTTGCCCAGACCCGGTTGCAAAAGGTTTGTCCTGCTCCAGATCTCACCAAGATGGCGTCCAAGACGGCCAAGATGGCCTCCAAGACGGCCTAAGAGAGGAGGAGATGCCTCCAAGTCCGCCCAAGAAACCTCCAAGACGGCCTATAAGACGGCCCAAGAGGTGCCCAAGAGCCCTCCAAGATGGCCCAAGAGGCCTCCGAGAGGTCCTCCAGGAGGGCCCGAAGAGGCGAACATCAGTGATTTTGATAAGGTTTTCACATTTGTTTCCTATTGCTCCTTTTCGGCTTCCCGACGACCCAAGACGGCTCAAGAGGCCTCCAAGATGGCCTCAGAACTGCCCAAGGGTCCCCCAAGACGGACCCAAGAGGGCACAAAGACGACCCACGAGGCCTCCAAGGCGCCCAAGATGGCCTCCAAGACGGCCCTGGAGCACCCCAAGAGGGCCCCAAGTCGGTCCAGAGAGGCCCCCCCAAACGGCGTCCGACGGGCCAGGAGCCCACCAAGATGGCCGAAGTGGCTCGAAGCAGGCCCAGGACGGCCCACGAGGCCTCCAAGCGGGCCTCCAGGAGGGCCCGAAGTGGCCAAAAGCATTGATTTTCCTTAGGTGTTCGAAGGATTGTAGCATTTGCTTCTTTTCGGCCTTCCGACGGCCCGAGACGGCCCAAGAGCCCTCAAATATCGCCCAAGATCGTCCAAGGGGCCTCCGAGATGGCCTCAGGACTGCCCAAGAGGCCCCCAAGGCGGTCCCAAGAGGGCACAAAGACGACCCAAGAGGCCTCCAAGACGCCCAAGATGGCCTCCAAGACGGTCCTGGAACACCCCAAGAGGGCCTCAAATCGGCCCAGAGATGCCCCCCAAACGGCTTCCGACGGCGTCCGACGGGCCAGGAGCCCACCAAGATGTCAGAAGTTGGCTCGAAGCTGGCCCAAGACGGCCTACGAGGCCTCCAAGCGGGCCTCCAGGAAGGCCAGAAGTGGCCAAAAACATTGATGTTCCTAATGTTTTTGAGTGATTGTAGCATTTGCTTCTTTTCGGCCTTCCGACGGCCCGAGACGGCCCAAGAGCCCCCAAAGATCGCCGAAGAGGTCTCCAGTATGGCCCCAGAACGGCCCAAGAGGCCCCCAAGACGGCCCCAAGAGGCCCCCAAGACGGCCCAAGAAGCCACCAAGACGCTCAAGATGGCCTCCAAGACGGCCCTGGAGCACCCCAAGACAGCGCCAAGTCGGCCCAGAGAGGCCCCCAAGACGGCTTCCGACGGCGTCAGACAACCCAAGAGCCCACCAAGACGGCCAGAGAGGCCCCCGAGAAGCCCCCAGGTCCAAGAGGCTCCCAGGAAGCTCCCAGGAGGCCCCTAGAGTGTCCCCAGAGGCTCCCAAGATGCCCCCTCCCCCTCCTCCTCCTCCTCCTCCTCCTCCTCCTCCTCCTCCTCCTCCTCCTCCTCCTTCATCTCCTCCTCCTCCGACTCCTCTTGATCTTCCCCGCCATCCTCCCCCGAGTGTTCCCCGACGGGCTTCTACAACGGTTGGGCCTGATACCTTGGCAGAGCTTCTGCCACAACGCTCGGCCACCTCGGCGATTCCAGAAGGCGGGCGGCGGCGGTGATTCGCCGTAGGCGGCTTCGATCCGCCGCGCCCTGTGGTCTTGCCACAGGGGTGCCTGGCGTGCTGGACTTCAAATGGTGCTTGATTATTTTCTTAACTCCCCCCATGGGGCTTCGGCACAGCGCGCCGGCCACCCAGAACGCTTTCCTGGAACGAGTTGGCAAAGAGTTTGTCGCTCCACATGGATCCAAGATGGCCTCCAACAACCAAAATTGCCTCCAAGCTCGCCCAAGATGGTCCTAAATGGCTTTCCAAACGGCCCAAGGGGGTCCAAGATAACTCCAAGTCCGGCCAAGAAGCCTCCAAGACGGCCCAAGAGGCTCCCCAAAGGCCTCCAAGACGGCTCAAGAGGCCTCCACGAGGTCCTCCAGGAGAGCCCGAAGAGGCCAAACGTAAGGATGTTCCTTCCTTTATGTTTGTTTTGATCTTCTCCCGCGCTTCTTTTTGGCCTTCCGACGGCCCGAGACGGGCCAAGAGGGCCCCAAGATCGCGCCGAGGGGGGTTCACAGCACGAAAACAAGCGGCAGAACAAGACGGGCGGGACGGGCGGGCGGAACCCAAAATAAGGGCGGGTCGCGCGGGCGGGCCCAGGCGACCGGGTCGAGCGGGCGCGTCGTTGAAGCGTCAGTCCTGCATGGAGCTCGAAGAAGTCTGTAGATTGTGAGAATTCCGGGTGAATCGTCAGGGTGTCAAAAGCGAGAGCGTCACTCCTGAGCGTCGGGGGGGCGGCGTTTGAATCCATTGCGAGGAAGTTCCACGCGAGAGCACGATGCCTAGAAAATTCCAAAGAAGTCCCGAGCGAGAGCTCGACTCGTCAATCAACTGTGGGGCAATATCAAGCGGAAGCCGTTTTTGTTGTCAGAAGCCTAATCCGGAGACCCAAGCAACCCCCTGGGTGAAAAACAACTGCGAGCACCAGAAAGGTTATTCAAATCAAGAAAAACGGAATTGGCACAGGGGGGGACAACAATAGATATTATTCCAAGTGAGAATTCAATGTTCACTTCATGACCATCTGATCCAAGCTGCCGAGTTGACGTCCATGAGTTGATCTTGCACCCGACCTCTATATCTCTGAACGCACCACCTCTGGGTAAACCCTGACAGGGGGAAAAACGGGCGCGTCGCGCGGGCGCATCCCCGCGGGCGGACCCGAGCGGGCGGAGCCCGATCCCTGCGCAAAGTCAAGGAAGTCTCGGGCGGAAGCGGGGGTTCGAAACTCATTGCGAGAAAGCCGCAGGCCGTAGCCGTTGCTGTAGGTCGGGGAGCAGCAGCTAAGATTTGGAAGGAAACCCGCCCTCCATTCCCTCCTCCATTCCCTCCTCCTCCTCCTCCTCCTCCTCCATTCCCTCCTCCTCCTCCTCCTCCTCCTCCATTCCCTCCTCCTGGGAAAGATTTGGAGATTTGACGGGGCGCTCTCGCTCGAGCGTGAGCCTCGCTTCCAAAGACATCGTAGCCCGCACTCGAGCGAGGGCGCCCCGTCGGTCCTCGGACGTCAACGCTGCCTGCTCTCGAGAAGTCCACAGGCAACGAGCAGCAAAAAGACTGCTCACTCTTCGTTGATCGCGCGTCTTTCAACATGTCTACCCCACACCCTACCCTCGATACACGTCCTCGCCATCGATCGTACCCCCTTTGGGGGGGCATCCGCCACCGTGCCCCCCTGGAACGTCGAGGCGTGCAAGAGTGCCAGGATCTACCTGGTATGGTTTTCGAATTCTAAGAAGGACCCCCCCCCCTCCCTCTACCCGCAGACTGCCGCATGCACGGCCCTTCCTTTCCGAGGCCACGTCCCCCGTGCCCGCCCGAGGATGGTGCACTTCCAGCATGTCAGCCAATGCCTCATCACCCATTCCACGCGGGTCCGCCCGAGGATAGTGCACTTCCCGCAAGGCAGCTGATGCCTAAACCCTCATTCCATGCGCGCCCGCTCGAGGATTTCGCACTTCCCGCATGGCTGCTACCTCCTAGACCCCTCATACCAAGCGCACCCCGCTCGAGGATCGTGCGCGTCCCGCATTTCCAGACGCTGCTCCCAAGTGCACCAGTCCACGACCCCACATGAACACTATGAATATGCGTCCCGATCCTCATCATCATCATCACCATCACCATCATCATCATCATCATCATCATCATCATCATCATCAGCATCATCATCATTAGCATCCTCATCATCATCAACATCATCATCGCCTTTTTCTTCTTCATCATCATCATCAACAGCATGATCGTCGTCGTCATCATCACGACCCTCATACTCCTCCCCCATCCGAGCCTCTATCATCAGCATCACCATCATGATACTCAACATGATCATAATCATTGTCATCAATATAATCAACATCACCAGCATCGCCAACGATATCACCATCTTCATCGTTGTCATCATACTCATCACCACAATCAACATCTTCAACACCATCATCATACTCATCCGCCTCATCATCATCACCACCGATCATCGTACATCACCGTCAACAGCTCCATCACCAGCAGCAGCAACATCACCACCACCATCATCAACATCAACATTCGCATCAACATCATCCTCACCATCATCAATATCAGCATGACCATCATAACCATCACCAATATCATCATCATCAGCATCACCATCATCGCCATCGTTATCAACATCATCAACACCATCACCATCACCGTCATCATCACCATAAACATCACCACCATCACCATCATATATCACCATCGATCCTCATATTTCATCACCATCAGCCCAAACATAAACACCATCACCATCACCATCACCATCACCACCATCACCATCACCGTCAACATCACAATCATCATCAACAACATCACCACTCACATTACCGTCATCGTCGTCACCACCCCATCACCTTCATGACCGCCATCAGCCTTACCACGGCTCTCCCGAGCCTGGAAATACGAGATGGCACGCGTGACGGCCTCCCGTGCCCCCCGAGCAGTCGGCACCTAGAGTGCTCGTCTTGCACGGTGGCGGGACTTGCCACGGGCAGCTGGGCATCTTCACTGCATGCCACGTGCAGTTGGTGCGGCCCAGAATTCGAAGACGAGGGAGAAGATGACCAGGGAGAGAGCGAGGAAAGCACCAGGGCACGAGAAGGGATGGGGGGCAAGATGAATGAAGGAGCTTTGAGGACGAACAAATTTTCAGCAGGAGGGGGAGGCGAGAAGAGCAGGGGGGGAGGGCCCTAAAAGGCGGGTAGGGCGGGGCACTGAAGCGAACTCCGCAAGGCGTCGCAGGCGAGAGCACAAGACCTGAATAAATTTAGGGGGTCTCGTGCGAGAGCGCGATTCCAGTGCGTTGCATGAACGGCGCGGCAACTGAATAGGTTACAAGGTCCCGAGCGAGAGCGCATCCCCTGAGTGAATTGCTCGGAGGTCTTGAGCGAAAGCGCGGTTTCTCAATGAATTGTGAAGACGTCTGAGGTGGGAACCATTGTTGTTGTAGCCCAGGGGCCAACAAGCCAACGCCAGCAACCCAACGGAGGCATTTCATTTAAAAATGCAATGGGCAATGGGCACCGGGTCGGGGGCGGGGGTCAACATTCATTCTTCTTCAGGAATGGGGGTCTCACAACAACGTCGAGCAACAACAATAGTAATCATCACCGCGGGAGCCCACTTCAGGCACGTACACTGGTATGGTGTAAGACAGATCGGAGGGGGAAATCCATGAAGATGACGACAAGAAAATGAGGATGATGTTGATGAGAAGGCCCGGGAGGGAGGAAGAAGACATGAGATCAGGGAATGAGAGAGATGGGGAATGACGGTAGACGAGGGGGAAGGAGGACGAGGTGAGGAGAGGAAGAAATGAGGGGAGAAGAGGGGGGAGGACGAAAAGGGAGAATGCGGATGCTGCGAATGAGGACAAGGACGATGATGAGGAGGCGTAGGAAATGAAGGAGGGTGATGCGGAGGCAAGATAGGGGCGGTTCCTATCATCCCACCGCGCACATACTCGTCCGACTTGCTCACCGACTCGGCGAAATACACCTGGGCTGGGATGATGATAGTGACGAGGGTGACGACGGTGGTGATGCTGCCAGCAATCGCAGCGACAATAAAGTTGCTCGGAATGCTGATACTGCGCCGACAATGTTTCTAGCGCGATTGGTTCAACATCGGGTAGCTCATTACGCAACAAAACGCTTCCCCACTCGACATTATGAGTGGGCTCAGGCTCGCTTGCTTGAAGCACTTCGGGCCAAACAACCTACGGCCTTTGGCCATCAGACGAACATGTAAGAGATGTTGCCACCTGCCTGCAGCGCCTGGCAATCCATTGAGCACGCTGGAACACTGAATGCTCCCGAACCTCATACATCATGTTCAGAAACATCCGCTCGAGCCCTTTGACAAGGAGGCAAAACGCGTGCCGCTCAGTTCCCAAGGTGTGCTATCCGTCGGCCGATCGTTCAAGGCCACGCCTTGTCAGTGGAAGCTGTGACTGGAACGAGAACATAAAGACGATGCGGAGATGGCGGATGAAAACATGGACGAGGGGCGGCAGGGCCAGTGCCCAGACCCCAACCCTTGTCGGAAGGGGCATCTGTTGACTGGCGGTGTTGCCAGCATTATACGTATGATGAGGTTATGACTTTCAAACGCTGCCGACCCGACAGTCCGTCGGAACGGTGACTGCAACGTTGTAAGGTACAACAAGTACTGAATTGCTCGCGACGCTTCCGTTAGGCGTCTCGAAGCGAGAACGACCTGATCACAACACCCGACGTCGTGGTCCTTTACTCGGACCCTCTGAGGTATCTATTCCCATTCACGTGGCAAGTTCTAGAGTCCGAGTAGTCTTCTGACAGATTGTCTTGCCGCCGAAGATGCTCACAAACCTTCCTCCGTGCTTTCCCACGCTGGGACTCTTGACAAGATCTCTCTGCCCCATTTCTCGAGCTGGGTCGGCCCGCCGCCAGGCAGCAGCGCCCTGTTGGATTGCCTTCTATACGAGCTCTGTAGCTCTCCTACAGCCCGAGTTACGTGTTCTCAGGATGACTCGAACAATACGAATAGTTCGGCAAACCTAGGACCTAAATAATCGGGCGTGTCGTAATAAGGGTGACCTAAATGGGGGGGTAACAAAATGGCCCCAACGGGACCCTTTAGGGCACCTGCTGGCTTCAAAATGGGCCATACCGGGCCCTTTTCTTCACCTCCATTTAGGCCGCTCCTCATGACAACCCGCCCGAATGAATTTCACGACGCCTGGATCTGCTTCCTCCGGGTTTCCCCAGAAAGGTCTCCAGAAGTCCCCACGGAGGCCGCGCGGGAAGGGCCTCCGTGGGGCCTGAGCAAGGACAATTCCAAAATGTGTTAGCCCTTTGAGCTGGAGGCCCAGAAGATCACATCAAGTATCGGGGAGCCCCTAGTCCTGGACCCTCGATTTGACGGTTGATTTCTTTCTGCCCCCCACCGACCCCTCGAGCGCCCCAAGGAGACCTTGTCCGGAGGCCCGGACAGGGCAGTCCTCGATCATCGCCCACTGGGACGTGTGTTCTCTTGCTGGCACCCAGCCCCCAGGACCGCGCTGGATGGGGGATTCGACTGGAATTCGACGAGCCTGATCAACCCATGCAGTGAGCACGGCTCAATGGCCGACAATGTGGAGAACGCTCACCCCTGGGCCGATCCTGGGCGATGAGGGCGGCCTCAAATTTGGCCCGCCTTGCAAGCCTTGCGTATTGTAGCTGAGGACGTTGGTTCCAGCTACCCTCCCCGAAAGTTTGGCGGGCATCAGGGAGGAGGAGCTCGACGAGGAAGAGTACACCCTGCGAAATGCTTTAGAAATCATGGGTTAAGAAATTGAGAGTCTCAGAATTCAAATAAAAACCCAGAATGTCCATTCAAATCTTAGGATTTACAGTGAAACATTAAGAATAATCGAGACTCTGGCCGAAAACTTAGGTTTTCTTAAGCATCGCCTAAGGTGTAGGAGAGAGAGGAGCTCGAGAAGCACCCCCCACCACCCCCGCAGGAGCGCCCCCGCGCCGAAGAGGCCAGACGGGTTGGCGCGGGTCATGTCGAAGTCCTCGCGGCGCCGGTGCCAACCCCCCGAAGCCCCAGCCCGCCCCCGTGGAAGGGCGACCCCGATCCCCGACTCTGTGGGACTCTCGACTGGACAACACATTGAAGGCCAACTCGGGGATACACGATGCGGGGCGCTCATCCTCGACACGGGTGCGTCCGAATAATACTGAGCCCCCCTGGGGGTGCATCCCCAACCTCCCCCAAACTTCGACTGATCCGGATCAATGCAAACCCGGGTCAGTTTTTTGCAGGATCCTGAAAAATCCCGGGGAACATGCGCGCTAGCCCGGGCCAATGCAACCCTGGCCTGGCAGGATCCTGCAAGATCCAGCGCTCTGGCGGACCCCCGTTTGCATTGACCCGTCTCCACCAGCTCGACACACCCTCCTTTCGGCAACGAGCCCAGGGGCGAAGTGAGCAAGGGCGGGCCTTCTCAGAAGGCTCGGAAAGACCCCCCGGCTTTCTGAGAAGTTCTCTGAGCCCTCCCCCAGGACACAGAAAACCTCTCCAAGGCGCGATGTCCTCTGAGAAGCCCCGCCGCATTCTGAGAAGTCCTTCTCCTTCTCACTCCCCCCTCTCGCTCGCCGCCGCTCCTTTTCGACCCATACCCAGACACGCGACGCCCTGATCTCTGCCAATCCGCCGTCCCGAGAAGTCCCGACCCCTTCCCCAGGACCCGCTTTTCAGCCTGATCGAGTTGGGGATCTTCTGACCCGGATCAATCCAGACCCGGGTCAGCAAGAAACCAAAAACTGCGATGCAGGAAAAAAAACTGCAGCGCATGGCTTCGCAAACCCGGGTCAGCCAACAGTCGCGGCCGCCCCGCGGCCACGAGCGGCTCCCCGACCCGGGTCAACCAGAGGGGGCCTTCGCAGGATCCCGCAGGATCCGGCGCCCTGGCTGACCCCCGTCTGCATTGACCCCCGTCTCAAAGCTCCCGATAGAGTCGTTTCTTGACAGTCCCGGGGCACGGAGAGGGCCCCCAGAGGCCGAAGATGGCGAAGCACCTCCGTCCTGGATGCCTTGCGGCGCGATCGTGTCTGGGTGCGTGGCCACTGCTCCCTGGCCAGGTCCACCCGGAACCCAGCAGCGGTGCACACGCCACGCCCTCCTGCCTTGGCCCGCAGGGTGTGCACACGGCTCCTGGGCCCGTAGTGGGCGGCCCCGCCGGTGGGCGGTGTGTGTATATAATATATAAATATATATATAATATATATATATATATATATATATATATATAATACATACATACATACATACATACATACATACATACATACATACATACATACATACATACATACATACATACATACATACATACATACATACATACATACATACATACATACATACATACATACATACATACATACATACACATATACATATACATATACAAATACATATATCTACACCGATACATATACATATACATATACTTATACATATACTTATACTTATACATATACATACACATACACATATACATACACATACACATATACACACATTCACACTAGAACCATCGCGCGCTCTCCGCGCGCGCTCGAGGTCCAGCTGCAGGCAGGATGGTCGACCTCCTGGGGACCCCCACTCGGGCGTGGCTTAATGGGGGGGTCACAAATGGGGGGGTCAGAAAAGGTCCCCTTTCGTGCCCCTTTCGGGCCCCTCCAGAGCCCCAGGGGGCTCGTGTAGGTACCGTTTGGGTACCTTTGCGGACCACCCTCGCCGCCCCCCTATTTATGACCCCTCCATTACGCAACGCCCAACCCATTCTGTGGTACCTGTGCTCCGGGGCTCCCCCGAGTTCCACGACGACGGCCCACAGGGCCTCCAAGCACTTCCTCCGGTCCAGCCGCGGCGCCCCGAGACACGGCCAAGGCGCACTCCGGGGGCCCTGCTTATTCGCCGCGGCTGGACGTAGCCGGAGGAAAAGGGAGAAGGGGAGGTGAGGGGGCTCCCTGGGGGAGAAGGAGGAGGAGGAGGAGGAGGAGGAGGAGGAGGAGAATGTGGAGGAGGCCGCAGAGGAGGATGAGCAGGAGGAGGGAAATATGAAGTTCCCTTGCTTATTGCAAGCGTAGCCAGGCTGCCAGGCGAATTGAAGACAGAAAGGGGAACTTTGGAATCCCCTTTTTTCAAGTGCCCTCGGGCCTCTTTTGAAGCTCTTTTGGGCCGCTTTGGGGCTTCTTGGGGGCCTCTTGCGGAATTCTGGGGGTCTCCTAGGGCGAAGATCTTGGGTTCTCGGTTCACGTTTCCGATCCTGGGCCGCGGTTTTGGCACTCTCGGGCCGTCTTGGACGTCTCTTCGGCCGTTTCGGAGGGCCGTCTTGCAGCGCTTCGGAAGCCTATTGCCCGTCTTGGGCGATCCTCGGGGCCTCTTGGGGCGTCTTGCAGCTTCGGGAAGCGGAACAGGCGGAAACGCCAAAATTGTTCAACATGATCGACCCACGAACCCGGAAAGGAATATAGAACTGTAACACACGGCAGCGTTTTCAAAGACACCTGATTGGGTGACGGGCAAATGCAATGCTGAAAATATCGATCTTGATGTACCCTGCCGAGGGCTGTGCCGTGCTGCACCGTGCTGAATTGCGATGTGCCATGGCGCGATTGTGCTCTATAGCGTCGTGGATCGAGTCCTCCTTTGCATCCGAGTCCTGACCGAACTGATCTGAAACTTAAGCTCGAGCTGCCAGAACAGTAGCTGCCCCAGAACTAATGGACAGGGGAACATGCCAGGAGGACGCGCCGCGAAACGTCCCAAGGGATGCGCCAGGCGACGTGCCAGGGGACGTGTCATGGGGTCGCACCGCGGGACGTGCCAAGGGGACGCGCTACGGAACGTGCCAATGGATGTGCCACGGGATGTGCCAGGGGACGCGCCACGCGACGTGCCAGGGGGACTCGCCAAGGGACGCCCCACGGAACGTGCCAAGGAACGTGCCAAGTTGCAATGCTGAGTGTATCGATCTTGATGTACCGAGCCGAAATCTGTGCTGTGCTGCGCCGTGCTGAATTGCGATGTGCCATGCCGCGATTGTGCTCTATAGCCTCGTGGATCGAGTCCTCCTTTGCATCCGAATCCTGACCGAACTGATCTGGATCTTAAGCTCGAGCTGCCTGAACACATAGTAGCTGCCCCAGAGCTAATTGCCAGGGGGACATGCCAGGAGGACGCGACGCGGAACGTCTCAAGGGACGCGCCAAGCGACGTGCCAAGGGACGTGCCATGGGGACGCACCGCGGGACGTGCCAAGGGGACGCGCTACGGAACTGGGGACAAGCGTTTCGCTCGAGACATCCTGTCAAAATCCTCAGAATCCCTACGCGCGGGACGCGGCACGCGCGAGACATCTTCGAAATTCCTGCTAGCGGGACGTGAAAACAAGCATTTCGCTTGAGACATCTCCTGGATTCTGGCCCCCTACGAGGCCCCCGCTCGAGACATCCCCCAATTTTGCAGAACCAACATTTCGCTCGAGACATCCTGCCAACATTCAATGAAATCCCGGCAAAACAAACGAATTAGTCGAGACTTCCTCGGAATTCTTGCGAGCGGGACATGAAAACAAGCATTTCGCCTGAGACATCCTCTGAATTCTAGCCCCACACGAGGCCCCCGCTCGAGACAGCCCCCAACTTTGCAAAACCAGCGCTTCGCTCGAGACATCCTCAACAAATTATGAAAACAAGCGTTTCGCTCGAGACATCCTGCCAAAATCCAAAATTACACTATACCCGCGCTCCCAGGGCCACGATCCCTCGTAAATTACGCTACGTCAGCGCTCCCAGGGCCACGATCCCTCGTAAGGGCTCCTGGGCCCTCCTTGGTCTTCCTTGGACCCCTTGGGCCCTCCTGGGCTCTCCTGGAGCCTCCTGGAGCTTCTCCTGGGCCCTCCTTGGGCCCCCTGGTGCCTCTTGGAGCCTCCTGGGTCCTCCTGGGCCCTCCTGGGCTCTCCTGGGCCCTCCTGGGCTCTCCTGGGCTCTCCTGGAGCCTCCTGGGCCCTCCTGGGCGAAGTCAAGGTCCGAAAACACATGGGACTTGCCACATTTCTGAAATTCGGTGCCACCCCTCACGCAGATCCGCGGGGTCAGGGTCCAAAAACACAGGGGATTTGCCACATTTCTAAAATTCGGTGCCACCCCTCACGCAGATCCGCGGGGTCAGGGTCCAAAAACACAGGGGATTTGCCACATTTCTGAAATTCGGTGCCACCCCTCACGCAGATCCGCGGGGTCAGGGTCCAAAAACACATGGGATTTGCCACATTTCTGAAATTCGGTGCCACCCCTCACGCAGATCCGCGGGGTCAGGGTCCAAAAACACATGGGATTTGCCACATTTCTGAAATTCGGTGCCACCCCTCACGCAGATCCGCGGGGTCAGGGTCCAAAAACACAGGGGATTTGCCACATTTCTGAAATTCGGTGCCACCCCTCACGCAGATCCGCGGGGTCAGGGTCCAAAAACACATGGGATTTGCCACATTTCTGAAATTCGGTGCCACCCCTCACGCAGATCCGCGGGGTCAGGGTCCAAAAACACAGGGGATTTTGCTATTTCCGCACTTATGTAACTTCAAGAATCAAAAACTTCGTTCCCAGCGCCGTTCCGGAGGCCGCGGTACCTCGTTATTTATCGAGCGAACGCGTTTACTTAGTTTTTTATCGTTTAAAGTCGATGTCGGAAAAAAGTGGACTTCACCTGTGAAATATCGAGGTTTCCTTAAAGGCAGTAAAATTCCAAGAGCACGATCTGCGTGAGGGGTGGCGAAAAATGGCCTTCGTCCTCACAATTTTAATTCGCCGGCCCCCTTCGACCTCGTAATTTATCGCACAAGAAATTCGCCGGCCCCCTTCAAGTAAAAACCGGGGGGAACCATCTAAAAGAGAACCCTGGGCCCAGGCCCTTTCCGGGGAAAAACATGATGGACCCACGAACCCGGAAAGGGATATAGACATGTGGAGCATGGACACGTTTTCACGATACCCAACTGGGCAACACCTCACGAAACATCCCACGAGACACCTCACGAAACAGCCCACGAGACACCTCACGAAACATTCCACGAGACACCTCACGAAACGAGACACCCCGCGAAACATTCCACGAGACACCCCACGAAACATTCCACGACGACAGGCAACCACTCAACCAAGGCGGTGTGGTCGTGCTGGGGAGTGGTCGTGCTGGGGTGTGGTCGTGCTGGGGGGTGGTCGTGCTGGGGTGTGGTCGTGCTGGGGGGGTGGTCGTGCTGGGGGGTGGTTGTGCTGGGGCGTGGTCGTGCTGGGGCGTGGTCGTGCTGGGGCGTGGTCGTGCTGGGGTGTGGTCGTGCTGGGGTGTGGTCGTGCTGTGGGGTGGTCGTGCTGGGGGGTGGTCGTGCTGGGGTGTGGTCGTGCTGGGTGCGTGCTGGGGTGGGGTCGTGCTGGGGTGGGGTCGTGCTGGGGTGTGGTCGTGCTGGGTGTGGTCGTGCTGGGGTGTGTGTGGGTCGTGCTGGGGTCGTGCTGGGGTTGGTCGTGCTGGGGCGTGTGGTCGTGCTGGGGTGGGGTCGTGCTGGGGTGGGGTCGTGCTGGGGTGTGGTCGTGCTGGGGTGTGGTCGTGCTGGGGCGTGGTCGTGCTGGGGTGGGGTCGTGCTGGGGTGGGGTCGTGCTGGGGTGTGGTCGTGCTGGGGTGGTCCGCACCCTGTGATTCATCGATCGGGTCGTGCTGGGGTGTGGTCGTGGTGGGGTGTGATCGTGGTGGGGTGTGGTCGTGTTGGGGTGTGGTCGTGCTGGGGTGTGGTCGTGCTGGGGTGTGGTCGTGCTGGGTCGTGCTGGGGTGTGGTCGTGCTGGGGCGTGGTCGTGCTGGGGTGTGGTCGTGCTGGGGTGGTCGTGCTGAGGGGTGGTCGTGTGCTGGGGTGTCGTGCTCGTGCTGGGGGTGGTCGTGCTGGGGGTGGTCGTGCTGGGGGGTGGTCGTGTGGGCGGGGGTGGTCGTGCTGGGGCGTGGTCGTGCTGGGGCGTGGTCGTGTGGGGCTGGGTCGTGCTGGGGTGTGGTCGTGCTGTGGGTGTCGTGCTCGTGCTGGGGTGTGGTCTTGCTGGGGTAGGGTCGTGCTGGGGTCGGGTCGTGCTGGGGTGTGGTCGTGCTGGGGTATGGTCGTGCTGGGGTGGGGTCGTGCTGGGGTGGGGTCGTGCTGGGGTCTGGTCGTGCTGGGGTGTGGTCGTGCTGGGGTATGGTCGTGCTAGGGTGGGGTCGTGCATTTCGCTCGAGACATCCTGCCAAAATTCCAGGAAATTTTAGTCGAGACATCATCGAAATTCCTTCGCGCGGGGCGCTTTTCCGCGTCGCGGTCGGCTCTGCAAAACAAGCGTTTCGCTCGAGACATCCTCGGCAAACTCTGCGGAGCAAGCGTTTCGCTCGAGACATCCTCAACACACGAAAAAGTGGCCCGCACCCTGTGATTTATCGATCGGGATTTCAAAAACAAGCGTTTCGCTCGAGACATCCTCAAATTTTAATTCGCCGGCCTCCTTCGACCTCGTTATTTATCAGGGAAAAAATTCGCCGGCCTCCCTCAAGTTGGCACCGGGGGACAGGTTTACCTACTAAAAGAGAACCCTGGGCCGGCGCCCTTTCCGGGAACATATGGAACCTCAATATTTGTTGGCCTCTTCGAGATCTCTTAAAAACTTCTTGGAGGCCTCTTGGGTACTCATCTTGGGGGCCTCTTGGGCCGTCTGGAGGCCGTCTTGGACTGTCCAGTGGCCTTTGAAAGTCCGTTTTGATATCGTGGGAGGCCTCTCGGGAGCCTCTTGGAGGTAGTTTTGGAGGCCTCTTGGGGGCCTTTAAGGGGCCTCTGGGTGACTTCTTTTGGGGCTCTTTGGGGCCTCCAGAGGGCCTCTTGGGCTCTCTTGGGGGCCTCGTGGAGCCTCTAGGGAGCCTCTTGGGCTGCATTGGGGGCCTCTTGTGGCCTCCGGGGGGCTTCTTGGCGGAAACCTCAAATTGTCGGTTCGTGCTCCCCCTCTTGAGCCCCTTTTTGGCCCACCTTGGGGCCATCTTGGGCGATCTTGGGCGCCTCTTGGGCCGTTTTGGGGCCCTCTTGGACCATCTGGGGGTCCTCTTAGGGGCCTCTTGGTCCGGGCCATCCTGGAGCGTCGAAAACCCATAAAGCGAGAACGCGGAAAAACATTGAACACCACAATGGAAATCACTGATCGTTGCCTCTTTGGGCCCTCTCGGGGATCCCTATTCGAGCGCTTCTAGGGCTTCTTTGAAGCCCCTTGGGCCGTCTTAAAGCCATCTTGAGCGTCTTGGAGCGCTCTTGGGCTGTCTCAGAGGCCTCTTGGACCCTATTGGGCGCTTTCTGGAGCCCTCTGGGCTCTCCAGGCCGCCTCTGGGAAGCGAATCGGAAGGGTATCGAGAAGTGTCCCAGGATGGTTGTGGAGTGGCCGCCCACTGGTTGGGGGGGGGGCCTACGCATCCAGATGTTAAAGATATATCGATGAATGTGTATATATATATATATATATATATATATGTATATATAGATATGTACATATATACTCATATACAGACAGACAGACAGACAGACACACAGACAGACAGTCAGACACACACACAGACACATCGATCCACATTCTCTATATATACATATATATATGTGTATATGTGCACACACATCTATATATATATGTGTATATACACATATATATATACATATATGCATGTGTGCAAAAATAGGTATGTGTTTATGTACGTATGCATACATGTATACACGTTAAGATAACTATGTACCGACAAACCGACATTTTTACATACTCATATCACAATAACTGTAACTAGTCATATGTACATATATATACATGTGTATATATGTACATATTTATATATATATATATATATATATATATATTTCTAGACATGTATATATATATACACACCTAAATTTGCATATTCATTTATACATAAACAAATGTATGTATATACATGTGCACATATGTACAGACACACATATATATATATATATATATATGTATGTACTCCGACGCCCGACAGACGGGGTCGGAGTAGACGGGATCGGAGATACGCGCCGCACCGCCGACGCATCGGCGACACACCCGAGACGTCGGCGATGCATCGGCGACGTCGGCGTGGAGAGAATCGAGCTTCACATCGAAACGCATCGCCGATGCATTGGAGATGCGACGTGATCCTCCGACCCCACTTGCTTCGACCCCATCGTGGAGGCCTAGAGGGGCCCTTCAGTGCCCCACGTCCAGAGCCGTCAGCAGGCGGCTCGGAAGAGAAGCTGGCCCTGGGGATAGCGACGGGGTCCAGGAGCCGTCCCCCTCCCTCATGGCGAAGCAAGCCGAAGCCCCCCTCACGGCTCACGGGAGCGCGCCCGGGCAAACCGATTGAGATGGGCAACGCGAGGACAACACCGGGCTTCGGAATGGACGTTTCAGGGACGATGCAGATATGCAAAACTCCGACATATCAGAAATCATTCGGCCAGCGCTTGCAGGGTCGCCGTGTGGAAAGGCATGGGCCAGGGAGAGGAGGGGGGAAGCGAAGGAGGGCGGCGGGAGGATCTAGTAAACGACGACGACGACGACCACGACCACGACCACGTCGACGACAACGACCACGACGACGACGGCGTTGTCGACGACGTCTCGAACAAAAACTGCACAAGCAAACTTCGGAGCTCCGCGCCAGACCTCCGAAACATGATATGTGTGTTTTTGTTATACAGTAGGAGCTCGACCACAAAATACCCTCCACAAGAACGTTCATTGACTTCTGGTGTGGGAACGTCACGCTCTTCACAGCAAATCCATCATAACCCAAGAAACACAGGGCACCCTGGAGGCGAGCAGGGTGCTTCTTGGCATGGGTCTCCACTGTACTCGAATTTTGGGAGGCTTTCGTTGTCACAGCAGCGCGCCGTCCCAAAACGTTTGCCAGGACGGACCCCGAAGGGGCCAGGAGGGGGCTGGGGAGCGGGTTCTACCGGGCCAGCCCTCTTCCGCATTCAGCCCGCGAGGTTGGACAAGGATGGCATCGATCGAGGCTATCGGCACGGGGGCGACGATGAAGTATCGGCGGTGGACAAACCCCCCTTTAGTAGACCTCCCTCAGTGAAAACGGCCTGGGACCGAAATCGACGGACCTGGCCCCGCAAAAATGACGGCCGCGACGCCCTCTCGCGAACCGAAAACGGCCAATTCCTGAATCGACGTGTCAGGGCAGGAGGCCTGTCCAGCCCCGAATCGATCGAGGCTATCGGCACGGGGGCGACGATGAAGCACGGGCCTTACACCCTGCGAAATGCTTTAGAAATCATGGGTTAAGAAATTGATAGTCTCAGAATTTAAGTAACATGATCGACCCACGAACCCGGAAAGGAATTTAGAACTGTAAAGCATAGACGCGTTTTCAAAGCAGTGCTGAAGGTGTCGATGGCGATGTGCTGTGCCAGGGGCTGTGCTGTGCCCTGCTGCGCTGACTTGGAATTTGCCATGGTGCGCTGAACTGTGCTGTGCTCAAGTGCGTTGTGGATCAACTCGCCCGTGGCCTCCGAATCCTGGCCGAACTAATTTGGATCCAATTTGGCTCAAGGCTCTAAGATGAGACTTTGTCGTCGTCGTCGCCGCCGCCGCCACCGCGACGTCGTCGTCGTGGGCTCTACAGACCCCCAAGAGACCCTCCAAGAGACCCCCCACGCAAGGCTCTAAGATGAGACTTTGTCGTCGTCGTCGCCGCCGCCGCCCTGTCCTCGATCCCTCGATCGTGTAAGCGTGGGCTCTACAGACCCTCAAGAGACCCTCCAAGAGAACCCCAAGAGACCCCCCCACGCAAGGCTCTAAGATGAGACTTTGTCGTCGTCATCGCCGCCGCCGCCGCCACCGCGACGTCGTCGTCGTCGTCGCGCTGTCCTCGAGCCCTCGATCGTGTAAGCGTGGGCTCTGCAGACCCCCAAGAGACCCTCCCAGAGAACCCCCGGAGACCCCCCCACGAGAGGCTCTAAGATGAGACTTTGTCGTCGTCGTCGCCGCCGCCGCCACCGCGACGTGGTCGTCATCGTCGCGCTGTCCTCGATCCCTCGATCGTGTAAGCGTGGGCTCTACAAACCGTCAAGAGACCCTCCAAGAGAACCCCAAGAGACCCCCCCACGCAAGGCTCTAAGATGAGACTTTGTCGTCGTCGTCGTCGCCGCCGCCGCCACCGCGACGTCGTCGTCGTCGTCGCGCTGTCCTCGATCCCTCGATCGTGTAAGCGTGGGCTCTACAGACCCTCCAGAGACCCTCCAAGAGAACCCCAAGAGACCCCCCCACGCAAGGCTCTAAGATGAGACTTTGTCGTCGTGGTGGACGCCGCCGCCACCGCGACGTCGTCGTCGTCGCGCTGTCCTCGACCCGTCGATCATGTAAGCGTGGACTCTACAAACCGTCCAAGAGAACCCCAAGAGACGTCGTCGTCGTCGTCGTCGTCGTCGTCGTCGTCGCCGCTCCCAGAGCCTTCGGGGCCTCTCCTTGGCCCTCCTACGGAAAATCCTGCAAAACCTAGCGAATTAGTCGAGACATCCTCGAAATTCCTGCGCGCTGGACGCGGCACGCGCGAGACATCCTCGGAATTCCTGCGCGCGAGTCTTCCTTTGCATCCAAGTCCTGACCGAACTGATCTGGATCTGAAGCTCGAGCTTCCTGAACACATAGTAGCTGCCCCAGAGCTAATTGACAGGGGGACATGCCAGGAGGACGCGCCGCGAAACGTCCCCAGGGACGCGCCAGGCGACGTGCCAAGGGACGTGCCATGGGGTCGCACCGTAGGCCGTGCCAAGGGGACGCGCTACGGGACATCCTCAAAATTCCTGCGCGCGGGACGTGGCACGCGCGAGACATCTTCCGAATTCCTGCGAGCGGGACGTGAAAACAAGCATTTCGCCTGAGACATCCTCTGAATTCTGGCCCCCCACGAGGCCCCCGCTCGAGACATCCCCAAGTTTGCAGAAACCAGCGTTTCGCTCGAGACATCCTCAACAAATTATGAAAAACAAGCGTTTCGCTCGAGACATCCGGTCAAAATTCTAAGAAATCCTGACAAAACAAACGAATTAGTCGAGACATCCTCGAAATTCCTGCGCGCGGGACGCGGCCCGCGCGAGACATCCTTGGAATTCCCGCGAGCGGGACACGAAAACAAGCATTTCGCCTGAGACATCCTCTGAATTCTGGCCCCCCGCTCGAGACATCTCCAAATTTTGCGGAAACCAGCGTTTCGCTCGAGACATCCTCCACAAACTATGTAAAATAAGCGTTTCGCTCGAGACATCCTGCCAAAGTTCTAAGAAATCCTGACAAAACAAGCGAATTAGTCGAGACATCCTCGAAATTCCTGCGCGCGGGACGCGGCACGCGCGAGACATCCTCGGAATTCCTGCGCGCGGGGCGCTTTTCCGAGTCGCGGTCGGGGCTCCAGACCCCGTTATTTTTCGAGGATTCTGCGAAAAACGCTCCGCACCCTCTTTTTTACGAGGGAAAGCGGGGGTCTGCGGACCCCGTTATTTATCGAGGATCCGAGATGGGGGGCGAACTTTCCTCGAGCGGGCA
>CAUYUJ010014937.1:492500-517500 GCA_963575745.1 Prorocentrum cordatum
TCCTGATCGTCTCCTCCTCCCCCCCCCCTGCCCCCCGCTCCTGGAACTCCCGCTCCGGCAGGTTTCCCCCGAGCAATGCTTGCAGCAGGGGTTCGAAACTGGTCTCTCAAATCATCAGATGGGTCTGCCGGGTCTTCGCCACGTTGCCCCTCGTGCCGCCTCAAGGGCCCACCGTGAGCGCCCCATGCGCTGAGCATAGACGACATAGCTTTCATCTCACAGCTAATACCACATAGGTTACACCGTATATCTCGCACCTCTTCGCTTACACCGCATAGCTGGCACGTCATAACTTCCACCTCCGAATTACACCGCCTATCTTACACGGCATAGCTTTAACCCGCAATGCTCACCTCCAGAGCTCACACATCGTAACTTACACAACTTTACTTTCACCTTCATTGTATGGTATCGCACTGTTTGGGGTCCACGCCGGTTAACATGTTTGTCATCCCGACTTGCACTGTGGACGCGGAAGAGACAAAACAACAACTCGCACGAGGCTCATCCCTGACAATCCGCACGCCAGAGATGCAACTGGGGGGAAACACACAGCACACCGAATGCAGCAGAGCAGCCTCGGAGCGCCCGCGGGAAGGTACCCTGACGAAAGACCGCCCGACTTCTTGCTGCGCGTTCCTTCTGCAATTCGGCGAGCAGTGGACGCAACGCCTACCGCCCCCCACGAGCTCCCCCCGCTGCCGCGCCCAGCTGCCTCGGCTCATCGGTGGCCCGCCACCCCCGCAGGCCCCCCCCCCCTGCTCCAGCTCTGGACGCAGGGATGCGGCCAGAAGCACGAGGAGATGCGGGAAGCGCGCATCGAGGCATACCGGCCCGCTGGGCGTGGGCATGCGGACAGGCGCGAGCAGCTCCCCGCTGCACGCGCGCTCTCCCCGCACCCCCGCTGCGCTTCTGCCTCGCCCCCCGCGTCCGGAGCCCTGGGGGCCGTGGTCTTGCTTCCCCCGCCCCACTCTCCCCCCTTCGGCCCTCGCCGCCCCGCCCCCTCCCTCCCCTCCTCCTCCTCCCTCCTCCTCCTCCTCCTCCTCCTCCTCTCTCCTCCTCCTCCTCCTCCTCCCTCGCCCCTGCTGGTCCCCCCCCCCCCGGGGGCACACCCGCGCTCCTCCAGCGGCCGCTGAGCAGGCCGCGGGGGGGGGGGACGGGCGGGGGGGGGAAGGCCGGGACGCGACGGGCGCCTCCCGCTCGCCTCGGGCAGGGCGCCGGATGCGGCCGTGCCCAGCCCTGAGCGCACGGCGCACGGGGAGGGGGGGCCGACCAGCGGAAGGACGGCCCAGATCCTCAGAAGGCAAGCGAGGACCCTTGTCTGCAAGCAGCGCTTGGGGAATTGAGGGCGGGCTGTGAGGACGCTGGGGCGCCTCGGACGCCGACGTTGGAACTTTCGGAAGGGCGGGCTGCCAACACCCAGTGACGCAAGGGTGACCCTATGGTCAGTCGTTGGTGAGTCGGGTGGCCTTGCCCACTGCTCTGCTCTGCGTGGCCAGCCGAACATGGAATCCATGGCCAGAATTCCCCCCCTTTCCCCTCTGTCCCCCCCCCTTCCTGGCCCACTTTCCACATTCTCTCCCTCATTTCATCTGCCTGCCCTCCTCCTCCTCTTTCTCCTGCTCATGCTCCTCCGCCTCCTCATGTTCCTTCCTTGAGGAACTCATGTTTGTTTCCTAGATGCTGGGTTGAAATGCTAACCGCCAACTAATCTGGTGACGTTGACCCAACCGGCGGGGGTAGCCAATGGATGTTTCTGGCTTCCGCTAGCCCCTGACAGACGTGACCAATCCGGATGATCCTCGTTCACCTCCACTCATACCCCTCTGTGCCCAATCCCCTCTTCCTGGCCCTCTTCCACATCCTCTCCCTCCTCTTATCGGCCTGTCCTCCTCCTCCTCCTCCTCCTCCTCCTCCTCCTCCTCCTCCTCCGCGCACGCCGCCTCGGACAGTCCGATCCCTGCACTCCAGGAGGACTATGTGCGCTCACGGGCCTGCTCCTGGCCAGGCCTTTAACCCCGGCCCTCCTCCTCCTCCTCCTCCTCCTCCTCCTCCTCCTCCTCCTCCTCCTCCTCCTCCTCCTCCTCCCCCTGCTCCTCACGTTTTTCCACCACTCCTGGGCCAGGCCCCCCGGGCTCGGGCGCTCCCTGTCGCGCGGGCTTCGCCAGCGCCTGCTCCCCCAGCGGTGCCCGGGCGCGCCCGCGCGCGGGGCCCGCCCTCTGCGCACTCCAAGAAGGGGGGGGCGGAGGAGGAGTGATGTCAATGGAGCGCTCCCCCGCGTGCAGGCGAGAGCCACGAGGAGGAGGAGGAGGAGGAGGAGGAGGAGGAGGAGGAGGAGGAGGAGGAGGAGGCGGAGCGCGAGGGGAAGGGACAGCAGGAGGAAGGGGCTCCTCCTCCTCAGGAGCAGCAGGAGGAAGGCGCGCCTCCTCCTCTTCCTTATCCCCTTCCTTTGCTGATCCTTCTTCTTGTCCCTCCCTCTCTCCCTCTCCTCCGTCATCCTCACTCCTCCCCTTCTGCCCTCCCTTCTCCCCCATCCCCCCACGCGCTCCCCGAGGTGCGAGGAGGAGAAGAAGGGGCGCATGATAACGAGGGGGAAGCGAATTGAAAAGGATGCTCGATCGGGAAGGGGGGGTGAGAGTAGCCCCCCCAGCAGCTGGAAATGTTCGACTCATTATAAACTCAGAGGGGCTAGAGAATAAGGAAGACCTCAACAGGTAAGAGTGCTGCCGTTTCCTCCTCCTCCTCCTCCGCGGCGGTCCATGCTCATGATCGTACCGCCGAGGGTCGTCTCCCAATGACTCTGGTCGTGCCGCGCCTATGCGGCCCCTGCTGCCAGCAAGCAAACAAACAAACAACAGTGCCAATCGAGCTGCCATCACTGCGGCATACTGATGTCTCCATCGGGCTGGCTCAACCATCGTACGCGAAGGCCCGCGCTGATTTGTTTGTCCCGTACTGGTCTGATACCTCATGCCCCCTTCACTCCACATCGGCCTTTGTGTACTCCGAACAATCGACTAGCAATGGCAATCGATCGCATTGGGGGATGGCGCGTGAAGTGAACTGACTCGAGAGGTCTTCTTGATGGGGCGGGTGCACCAGAGACAACTTGGAATACCTGCTCAAATGCGCGCCACTACCGAGTGCATGTCATGCTTCCATTCATTGCACTAGCTGCAAAAAACATGTGCAAAGCCAATACATTGGCCTTGATGATTCTCCCGCTGCTTCCCCCCCTCCGTGCTCAACTCCTCTGTTTCCTCTTTCTCCTCCTCCTCCTCCTCTGACTTCTACGGGGAAGAGGACGTGAGGGAGGACCAGGACGAGGTAAGTAGGATTGGGTAGACGAGATTGCCTGGCAGTGGATCTCGGGCTTCCGAGAGGCTCTTGACAATACCCCTGACCACATACCACGTGCCCGCAAACGCCTCGAAGAAATGATACGCGTAGCTCGTCACTGTTTCTTCACCATCGGGCAACCCCGAGGGTCAGCGGCGAGACGCACAACACGAGGCAGAGATGAATACTGTAAACAGGCGAATACGATGATGATGACAAAACTGTAAGGCACCGCTGGAGCGGAGAATCGATGCACCTGGTCTGAAAGCCACGCATCCCCTGTCGCAAGACCCCTCCAAGACCTTCATCTCCTTTTGCCCGCGCTATGGCCCAATGAAGTCAGTGAACGTTCTGCAACCCATCCATGTTGACCAGAACATCTAGCAACCGAGGACAACGATGACTGCCACAAGGCAATGTTCTGCAATGGCGGCGTCAATCGTCACGCTTGCCTTGAGCCGTCTGCACTGCGCAGCAATCTCGTCACGCCGCTGAATGTAGTCTCTCCAGATATTTCCATTCAGTACCTGCTCTGCGGCAAATTGCACGGCCACGGCACGAGGAGACGACAGCAGCACCTCGAGATACACAAGGAGACGGCAGCAACACCTCGAGATGTTCATTGCATTGCCCATCTGCCTCGAGAAGAAACGGAATAGACACACACTTTCGGCGGCCCGCGCAGACTTCTCACCCCCTCTTGGCGCGCGGAGTCCTCTTGGCACGGTGCCGCAGAATACGCCAGGAGAGGGGGCCGTGGATCCAGGAGATCCGCACGGCTCTCCGAACGTTTCTCGGCGGTGGGCAAAACTCCCTTTAGTGAACCTCCCCATAGTAAAAACGGCCTGGGACCGAAAACGACGGACCTGGACCCGCAAAAAATGACGACCGCGACGCCCTCTCGCGAACCGAAACGGCCCATTCCTCAATCGACGTGTCAGGGTAGGAGGTCTGTCCACCGGCGGGTTTAGGAGGGTGCAGCTGCTTTCTCGTCGACATTCTCCTTTCGGCATGCTGTCGGGCCGATCCGGCCCGTAGCGCCAGGGGCGCGGCCTGCCTCCTGCAGCGAGGCCGCACCATGCACGGTCAGCAACACAATCCCAACGAAGTCCCAGGCACGACTTCCTCATTCCCCTCCTCCCCTGTCCTTCTTCCCCTGCTCGAAGCTGCCACGGATGCCCCTGCTGCAGCAGCGCCCTCACAGGGCCAGAAACGAGGGGAGCCAGAGCTCCTTCTCCTCCCTGTCGTCATCGCTCGCCCCCTCTTACCTCTAAACCGCACTCGTCCTCGCCCTCCTCCTCCTCCTCCTCCTGCTCCTCCTCCTCCTCCTCCTCCTTTCCTCCTACCCCACTCGTGGTCGCCCACGCCTGCTCCTCCTGCTCCTCCTCCTCCCGCTGCTCCTCCCCCCCTTCCTCTTCCTCCTCTGAAATCTATCTCGGGACGTCCCAGGCGGTCCACCGCGGAGGTTCCCGCAGAGCTCGGGCTCCCGGAAGCGTCCAGGGGCCCAGCGAGTCCCAAAAACACCAACAACAACTCCATCCTCGAATCTCTCTTCGGGTGTTGCTTACTGGGGGAACGATAGATGGGTGGGGAGAAGCGTACACCTTCAGTGCCTCCAGGGGGCCCCTTCAGGGTACGCAAGGTGCACCCGTCCTCACCCCCCCATTGATCGCTTCCCCATCACGCAACGCCCGGCTCCCCTCATCGACGCATGCCTCTGGTGTCGGCACCTGGACGGCCTTGACCGCCTCGAAGGACTGGGGGACGCCGCCCTTTCTGTCGCGCGTCCACTTTGGCCTGGCCCGGTGGGGGATTGCCGTTCGCAGTGGGAGGGAGGGGCGGCCGCACCAGGCGCGGCGGCCGCAGCAAGGAGGTCGAGCAGCTTCATATGCCGACTGGCTTCCCGCGGAGGAGGAGCCAGGAAGAGGGAGAGCAAGGGAGGGGAGGAGGAGGAGGAGGAGGAGGAGGAGGAGGAGGAGGAGGAGGAGGAGGAGGAGGAGGAGGAGGGACCGTAGCCATTTTGGCTCAAGCTATTCTTGATCAAGTAAAACATTTAGCAAGCCAGCTGGGCAGGACAGCTTCTTCGAGGTCAGGCCTCAGAAGACCGCCAGGTCAGGCCTGAGTTTCATTTCTGCTTCGCTCTGCCCACTGCCATTCGGCAGGTCAGAGCAACCACGTCCAGAGTCATTCTGCCGCAAGACAGAAGCCATGGCGCCCTGGAAGTGCATCTGCGGCGACAGCAGCCCGCAGGGCCACACTCACTGCGGGCGTTGCAAGCAGCACTGGCGGAAGTCCGACGCGTCGCTGCCAGCCGCCCAGAGGCGCGCGCAGCGCCCAGCGCCCGCGCCTCGAGCGCAGTTCGTGGGAAGACCACGGAGAAGTCGGCGCATCGCAGGGAGACAGAGACGTGCAGGAGGCGAGGAGGAGGAGGAGGAGGCGTGCATCATCCCAGGAAGCGAGGAGGCGAGTCGCGACATTGGAGGGAGGAGGAGGAGGAGGCGAGGAGGAGGAGGAGGCGAGGAGGAGGAGGCGAGGAGGAGGAGGAGGCGAGTCGCGCCATTGGAGGGAGGAGGAGGAGGAGGAGGCGTGCAGCATCCCAGCCGACGACGACGGGCCGCCCGCCGTGGGGGTGGCCACCCCCCTTCGAGGCGCTGCAGAGCGAAGAGTACCAGCGGCTCGAGTGGGGTGCCACGGAGGAGGAGGAGGAGGAGGAGGAGGAGGAGGAGGAGGAGGAGGAGTACTACAGGAATGTGAAGAGCAAGCTCGCGATCGTGCAGCAGCAGTACAAGGTGCAGTGGGCGATGGACGAGAATACTAGCAACACGGTTCGCCTCACTGGGGTGTACCGCAGGATGGTGATTGCGGAGAAGCCGGTGTTCGAGCAATTGGCGTGGGTCGACGCATCAATCATCGGGAGCCGCAGGAACGTCGAGCACATTCAGAAGGAGGCAGACGACGCGCGGAAGATCGCAGAGACGCCGAGGAGAGCACGATGGTTATACTCCTCCACGCCGAGGAGGAGGAGGAGAAGGAGGAGGAGGAGGATGAGGAGAAGGAGGAGGAGGAGGAGAAGGGGGAGGAGGAGGAGGAGGAGGAGGAGGAGGAGGAGGAGGAGGAGGAGGAGGATGAGGAGGGTTGGAGCACGATGGTTATACTGAGGAGTTGCCGTATGCTCAGCCCACATCGTCGCCCAGGGCCGCCCCCAATGCCAGAAACGCAGGGATATCGAGCAGGCCACGGCACACCGAGGCGACACGCATCTGCAGCGTACTCGGCATCACCACCGGTCCCCAGCTCGATTGCCAAGGAAGAAGCGATCAGGATGATCGAGCAGTCTCAGAAGCCGTTGATCGAGAACATGGTCGGCGTGCAGCAGGTGATGATCAACCACATGCGCACGCTCGTGATCCAGCAGCAGGCCGCCGCTTCGGCCGCCGCGCCAGGCAACACAGCCTCTGCTGGCCAGCCTGGTCTGGGAACGACGGCCCCTCAGGCGGAACGGCCCCCTGTTGGACGCCCGAGTTATCCGGGGTAACTCGGGTCCGGGGTAACTCGGGTTTGGATTCCCGGAAAACGAACCCGAGTTAGCCCTGACCCGAGTTACACCCCTGGGGCTCATGGGGCTCTGGATATCCGGGGTAACTCGGGTCCGGGGTAACTCGGGTTTGGATTCCCGGAAAACGAACCCGAGTTAGCCCTGACCCGATTTACCCCTGATGATTCGGGGCTCTGGACGCCCGAAATATCCGGGGTAACTCGGGTCCGGGGTAACTCGGGTTTGGATTCCCGAAAAACGAACCCGAGTTAGCCCTGACCCGAGTTACCCCTGATGATTCGGGGCTCTGACCCTGCGCCTGCTGGCCCGAGGCAGCCCGTGACGGGATGCCCGACGCCGGAGGGGCCGCCCGAGGCAGATGCAGAGGCCTCGGAGCGCAAGGACTCTGCGCCACCACGGAGCCCGCGGGCTCGCCTGCGGCCAGGCCCAGGCGTTGCGCAAGAGGGTCCGGGAGTTCACCGGGCGCAGCTCAGAGCTAGAGGAAAGAGAACTATGCACATGCACCGATTCTGGCCAGGCCCATCCTGAGCCCAGGATCGGTGCATACGCCCTCCTACCCTGGCCAGGAATGCATATGCACCGATCTTGGATCAAGGATGGGCTTTTCCCAGGATCGGTGCATGTGCATAGTTCTCTTCGCCCGAAGAGCGTGGCAACAATCCGTACGAGACGCCGAGGTCTGGGCGCCGAGCGGAGTCAGCAAACATGATTCGTTCATCACCAGCGGCTGCTTCACAGGTGTTCGGAGGGGCGAGGTCGAGGTCGCAGGCTCCAGTGACAAGAGAGGGATCGCAAAGCTGTGGGGACAGCATCAGCTGGACCGAGCGGCCGCGGCAAGTCGGACAAGGGCGGGTCGCTTTTTCAGCCCATGAGGCCCTTTCACCCGGGGGGAAAACAGCGGAGCTGCATGGCGGCTCGAGCCGGCCTGCCTCCAGCCCAGACTCAGGCCATCATGCACATACGCAGCAAGATCGCACGTTGTTTGACAGCATGGGAGTCTGGCACTTAAGATCAGTTCTTGAGAATGCTCTCACGACCCCTCTCATCCTCCGATTGGCCGGTTGATTAGACATCGGCCCCGAAGCCTAGGATAGAGAGAACACTTGCTCACCAGCCCCAATCTCTCCCTACGAAGCTTTCTTCGGTGAAGTGGTCCAGGGTCAGCCCGAGAGTAGAAGCAACCCAAGGGATGTTGAGGATGATTGCTTCACTCGAAACCACCCTGAAGTCCTTGAGGGTATGGTTTCTCGCCGTGTTGGGAAACCCGTAGGGCTGATCCAGTCTCTTCAAGGAAAAAGTGTCACTATTTCTGCAAATTTGCAACTCGATATCGAAATGCACCTAGCAGCTGAGACGCATTAGAGACATGCCTATGGGCGTGCAAGAAAAAGTCAGGGGTGGATTGTGTACAGGTATATACACAACTGCATCAAAGGAAACATCGAGCCCAGAGGAACCTAGCCGGGCCGCTGTTGCTGCTTTCGTCGACAATGATGGAAACATCTCGTTTCAGGAAGCCATGTATGGTAGAGTCAGGGGGTCATTGGCCTTCGACCCTATACTGAAAGCTCATGACAGTACAACTCATGAGACTGTTGCCATCATATGGGCAGGGTTGCGTGAGTCTGAAGACGTAGTGATTGTTTGAGATTAACAAAACGCTCTCAACATCATGCGTGGGGATGCCCTCTCTCACACCAACCCTGAATTAGGCAGTTTGGCCCACCAGCTTTACCGAGAATTGTTGGCACTGCGGATGTTGCCTCACATGACTGCATGCCTTGGAACGAGCTAGCAGACTCCATTACCAAGGCTGCCCGTTCAGGTCTCGCCAGGAATAGTCCAGTCCCTCATGAGGCCATCGCAGAGCTTTCGCTTCTGGGGGGCACAGACTGGAGTTGGCTACATCACGCCGACGATTCGACTAGGAGAGCGCACCCCGAGTTGAGCGGAGATACTTTCCCCAGCTCGGAGAGTTGGGGGGGGAACCAGCAGGGTTCAGCAGAGGGGAGTTAAGGGGAACGGAAGCGAGCTGCAATATCAACTGCGCACTGCCACGTGCAATGCCTCTTCCATGTTTGAGAACACTGCGTTCCGCCAGAGCCGTGCTCAGCACCTTAGACTTCAAATGCAGCAGCACGGAATGTCAATCCTTGGGGTCCAAGAGGCTAGAACTGAAGCTAGATCTTATGGGGATGACTTCTGCGTGGTTTTCTCAGGGGGGCTCTGGAGGCAATCTGGGTTGCGAGCTTTGGATCTCGAAAAGCCGCCCTTACGCCACTAGGGATGGGCACTAGTTTTGTTTTCAGATAGACCACTTGCAAGTGGTCCATGCTACCACCAGAATCCTGATCGTCCGAGTTCGTGCGCCTCATCTCGACATCACTGTCGGAGTGTGCCACTTTCCTCACTCAGCGGCCTCTGATCAGACCAGGTCGCTAGCAAGTGGCGGCCAGACTTTTGGTGTGCGGATGTCAATGGTCGCCTTGGTTCGGTTGAGTCCAACTCGGCCGGATGTGACGGATGGACGCAGGAAGACGACTCTAACGGCAACGAGCTTCACGGTTTTGCAGCGGCAGAGGAACTCGTTGTCGTTAACACATCCAGAGATGGAGCCGGCGATGTTTCGCTTGGGTCAGTGTTCATGGGTATCGACACCGCGTTGACTATGAGTTAGCAGGTGCCCAGAATGTATCCAGGAGCATGGAGTATGGTACGACGACGATTTCACGACGGCTTCGAAAGGGAACGCGAAAGGATGTAACAATGCTGGGGAAGGTGGGGATGAGAAGGAGAAGGAGGATCACTTCCCGGTGTTCATATGGCTCTGTTGGAAGGCCTGCCCAGGATGTAAGAAACAGGGGGGCGGGCATGGACGCGATAGGGTCAAGGCGAGACATCGCACAGCAGGCAGCATTCGCCGAGCAATTGCAGAGCATCCCGTTGCCTGAATGGAGGATGTGGAGGAACAGACATGAACAGACATGGGGGCTGCAGTCAGCATTGCTCGAAGCAGCCCGCGAGTATTTTCCCATCTCGCCTCAGCGTGCTCGCGCGTGCGCCAGGGCCCATCCAGGCACGGCCCGCTGACATGTCGTCGAGCTGCGGTCGGCGGCCTCGTCTACGGCAGCGGGGCGCGTGGCTCGAGGAGGACGCCGCGTTCTACATCCACTGCGTGGCGGTGGCCGCGGGGCGCTCTTACCTGATCGTGGAGCCGCTGGTCTTGGCGTCGCGGCCTGCGCCTGGGGAGTCCGCGCGGCGGCCGCGAGGGGGGCCGAGGGGTGGGGGGGCGACAAAAGCCGTATGTTCGAGCGCAGAGCCTTGAGTTTTTTGCGCTCCGTCGGCGGGCGAGGGAGGCGTCGAGGGTGGGATTCGCTGGTCAAGCCCAGATGTTTTTTGCAGTGTTGCTGCGGACATCCACCTGCGGACAGAAATGCCCAAGGTCATCGAAGATCAACCAGCCGCGAAGATAGGTGCGCTAGCTGCTCGGATTTTCGAAAGCGGTTTCGGGATCAATGCCTGGACCAAAACGTTGGCTGACTTTGCGCGCTCGACTTCTTGGGTCCTCCGAGCATGCTGGACGCAGATCGAAACGACTTAATGGACGGCCTGGCGGATAGACTGGGCACATCATCTGAGAAAGGAATACCAAGCAAGGTTGGGCTGCCTTGCACGCTCTTAGACGTTTTGGGGGTGGGGGTGGCTAGAAGAATCAAGCCCTCAATAACGCCCTCCCCTATAGGGTAGATTCCGAAGGGAACGCCCTCGCCACAAGACAGGCGATTGCTATGGATGTAGCATCACACTTTGGTGAGCTCGAGTGTGCGGGGCGAAAATTACAGCATGAATACAGCAACACATACGGATCTGGCTTACCAGCCATCAAATGCGATGACATGAATTCGGATAATGTCATCACAATGCGAAAGACCAGCATGATGATCTTGAGAAGGCTTTGATAATGAGAAGGCAACCGGCCAAGACAATAACGTCAATGAAGTGCTACGATGCTCACCGCAGGGGACGGCCAGACATTTCCACCCGATTTTGGTCAAGGCAACGTGGCAAGCTCGTTAACCAACTGTGCTCAGAAACGGGATTGCTTCTGACTTGTACGAATTGAATGGCACGCCGGCTTTTGCCCCAAATTATAGGCATATATGTTCTGATGAACACGATGGCCAAGTGTCATCACTCATTTCTCAGGTCACGCCTCTCATTGGTTGTAGCGTACATCTTGGGTACATCCCAGTGTGGAGGAATTTGAATGAAACAGACCGACATGGCATCGCATATGGTGCGATCCGTCATGGAGTTAGCCAAGGCGCCCAAACAAGGTTTCTGGTTGTTTTCGCGGGCCCCAAAGCAACTCTTTATCGGGCTGATCGTGAATTGGTCCTTGGAGGACTCCGTAAACGTGAATATTGGGGATCGATTATGAACTCGGTTGACAGCCCACTCCTGTTGCAACCCATCATGGACAGGCTGGTATGACAACCAAGCATCCTGGAGGTAGATATACATGATCCGAAGTTGCTTGCTGTTCTCCAAGACACATCAGGACACGCGGTCTGCGGTGCCGGGGGCGATCGCATCGCCAGGACGCTGATGGGGCTTCGGCCAGGTAGCAATATGGGGGACATGGTGTTCAATGTATCGTATTCCCCATCTTGGAAAAGAGTCACCACATAATGAAGACAGCCAGGCTCGTCGTTGCGTTGCCAGAAGTTGAAGGGCCATTCGAGAGCGAACAAGGCAGCGAGCATAGGTCGATCACACATGCGAAATATGCGGATGGTTTAACTGCGCTTGCTTTGTTGAAAGACAACGGGTCGCTCCGCTCTGCTGCCGTCTGTCTTTGCATGGTCCTCCACGAGGCCACCGCCCCACACGGAATGCGACTCAACGATGGAAGAGGCAAGACAGGGCTCGTTGCAGGGATCCAAAGGGAGGGCCCCAAGGCTGCAAAACAGGAATGGTTTGCACAAGGGGGCGGGTATCTTAGGCTAAGCAGGTGCGAAATAGCATTGGACATTTGTAGTGCGCATAAGCATTTAGGTAGCGTTCCCCATGTTGGGGGCCTCCATGAGCCCGAGATCCAGGCTAGAGCTGTTGCCCCAAATAAAGGACTGAGACCTCTGAAGCGTTCGGTTTTCAAAATGCGGGGGGTCGAAGCCGAGGCCCTGCTGAGGCGTTATCAACCGTTGTGCTCTGCCAAGTCGTGTTTTCATAGTGGGGCTTGGAGCCCCCTTGGGGCTAAGGACCTAGAGAAGGTTCGGACCGACTTTCTATGACCTTACCGAGAGGCCACGGGAGAGGCTGCCTGGAGGGTGAGCCACGAGGGTGCGCGCGGGCACGTGGACGATGTCACGTTGGAGGCCCAACAGTTCGACGTCGAGATAGTGATTCGCATTCTCCGTCTCCGTTACCTTGCCCATGTCTTGTCCAAGGCCCGACCTAAGCTGCGAGTCTTGCTTGATGCGATCTAGCACCTTAAGGATGGTTGGTGTGCTTTGGTTCGGGAAGGTTCCAACTGGCTGGAGGCCCATGGTGGCCCTGAAGATAGGACCAAAGGGGTCCCCATCGGGAAGTGGTTCGACATTGCCCGTGAGGCCCCAAACTCTTGGGAGCACACTGTCCGAAAAGCTGCCGCCACTTTTACACACTGGAGCCAGGATCAGCTAAAGCTGCCCAAGTGGAGGGAGAAACTATATGATGTGTGCACCGTCAGCGGTACTGACCCCCCCCCCAAACTGTTCCACACCCCCTTCAGGTCATAGCTTACCCTTGCCAGGACTGTGGAGCCACACTGGGATCCAAGGGTAGTTGGCGGCGGCTCCACCGCGTTAGGGACCATCCTGAGCAAGACCTGGCAGCCAGGCACGCTAGGGGAGGACCTTGCTACGTCTGTCTGCAATGCTTCAACACACGCGCTCGCCTGCTCAAGCACTTGAGGAGAGGGAGCAGGTGGTGCCTCGCAGGATAGATACAGCAGACGCCACCGATAGACGCGAATGAGCGGGAAAGGGACATCGAAGCTGAGCAGGCTGAGACGCAGCGTCTCAAGGCCAAAGGTCTTTATTACGCCAAAGCCGAGGTGTCCGTTTATCCGGCCTATCGGCCATACTTCCCACCACCCGAGCCAGAGAAGGTGGCGCCGCATGCTTTGCCCGAACAGCCCCCAGAGCCCGTAGCTGTGCAAGCCTCGCAGTTGTTTGGTGCCGCTCCGATTCCCCTGCCAATTTCAACGCATAGAATCAAGTACGTGCTTCATCTCTTCAGCGGTCCAAGAGGGCCCGGAGATGTGCAGAGCCACTTCGAGCATTTTCAGCGTCAGTCCCAGGCAGCGGTATGGATGTTGTCGGTCGACATCGTTCACGACGGGGTTCGGGGGATCTTAAGAATACCGCTGCGGTGGACAAACTTATCGAATATTTTTTGTGCCGGCAGAGTGCTGGCCGTGCTCGCGGGCCCCCCATGTGAGTCATGGAGCTCGGCTCGTGCGAATCGTTTGCAGGACGGAGATGGGAGCCCGCGACGGCTGCGGTCCGTGAGCTGGCTGTGGGGTATCCCACAGCTCAGAGGCGAAGAATGGGCACCGCTGGAGAGTGCTCATGATCTGCATCGTGCCTCCATACTGATTGCCTATGTTGCGGCCGCCACAGGCGCGGCAGCAGTGATAGAGCACCCTGCTCCCCCCTCTGACCAGCCCTACCGTTCTCTTGGTATGTTGAAGAGACAGCACACTTGATCCGAATGCAACACCCAAAAGTCCACATAGATTTGGTCCGGGTGGACCAGTGTGAGTTTGGAACTGAGTCTATCAAGCCAACATGCTTCTTGGTTGCCAACATACCCAGCGTGAGAATTGGGCTGCAACAGTTTCCGAAGCAGTGCCGTTGCTCCCACCTTTTCGGCACTCACAAGGTATTGATCGGTCGTGCAGAGGACGGCTCATTTCGGACAGCCCCGGCCAAGCAGTATCGTGACAAGCTGTGTGCAGATCTAGCCTCCCATCTATACCAGTTTTGCTTGGGAGGTGCCTCGGTCGATCCATACAGCAGTCCTCGGCATGTTGAGGACGACGTATGCAGTTTCTATATATACCCCACTGGATGCGGACAATACGATACAAATGTGGGGAGGTGTTGGTCGTGACTTTGCTGGGTGAAACCGCCGCTTTGAGAGGTTCCTGAAGGGTTTATGATGGGGGTCGTGTCTTCTTAACATGCGGCGGCGGCCCCAATCCTCAGGACAACAGAATCTGCCGCGTGCGCGCGCACCGCCAGCCCGCGCCCGCAGTTGAGGCAGGTCAGGACTTCCTCTACAACGAGGCGGGCCCCTGCCGATATGCTGCCTGTCGATCGCTCGCTCGATCTAAGTCGATGCTCGAACTTCATCGTGCCGCCTGCGAACAGATTTCTCGTTGGCCGAGGAGGAGGAGCAGGAGGGGGAGGCAGGATAGCAAGTGCAGGTTCGTCATCCTTGGCGCGGACGGGTTGAGAAGAGAAAAAGGAGGGCGAAGACACCCCGTGCGGAACTTCCGTCGGCGCCGTCGACCGCATTATCCGACCCTCCTGCCCATTCCCCCTCATGAAAGCCGCATACGACATCAGAGAACGTCAGAACAACGTGCGGAGACCGCGGAGCGCCTCCAACCACACCTCCTCCTCCTCCTCCTCCTCCTCCTGCCCGTCCTCTTCGCCTTCCAGACCTGCGACGACGAATTCTCATTGGAATCGCCAAACCCGAAAAACTCCCGACCCCTTCCTTAGGGCCAAATGTTCGTTCCGCCGTTTGTCGCCTGACAACCCAAGGCCGAGACGCGCCTGCGAAGGCAAACAGTGTATGACGTCCTGGCCCCCGAAGAGAATTCAAGGTGCCGCCACCCGTGACACATCCACTCGTGCTCCTGCTGTCGAATCGCACGTGGCCATATCAGTGCTCGCACTGTCGATCGAACTACGGGTGCGCCAAAACTGGATCCACTGTAGAAGCATGAATGTCTGCACGTGTCGCCCAACTGTCGATTCAAGAGTCCTCCAGTAGTGGCTCCGCTATGACATCGCCCGAGAACGCACGAGTGTCGCCACAATGCGACGAATCAGCTGAGACTGGACAACACGTATCTTTCCATGACACATGTAAGAAACGGGTCCTGAGGCAAACGGGTCATGGATCGCGGGGCAAACTTTTCATCCTGAGTTGTTGTTTCATGGCCCCGGGGCCCGTGGAGGGTCCAACAGGGCAAAACAAGCGTGAACTTACTGCACGCGGTGGTCCCTGCATGTGCACCTCATTTCCTGGCACTTCCGTCTGCGGGCGTCGGACCGAAGGCGGGCTGTTCTGTGGTGACTGGGAAGTGTACTGCGGAAACACTCGTGGCCTCTCACATAGCTGTACTATGCCTAACCTTGTGTCTCCACGCGTACTTCCGTGCCGGTTCACGCGTACAACCTGTAGAAACCCCACCGTACCCGCAACTCTCGGCCCAGAAGTCATCCCACTGTGGATCTGCGAATGCATCCACAATGGATCCATTTCAGAATCCTCCTAGGCGCTCCCATTCCTCCAGATAACTCAATTCGCCCGTCCAAGTGCTGCTACAAGTGTTCCCACAGTGAATCCACCAGTGGGTCCACTATGCTATTACTTCTGCCTGGACGGCTTCTGACTACTTGGAACAACATCAGCCCTTTGAGACCTTGGAACAACAAGGGTGCGATTTGACCGTAATTTCTTGGCATCAGGAGGCGCTAAGGTGCTGAGATAGAATGATGCAATCGTGCACGTCACGAATGTTTCCGCGCAACACGAGCAACAACTAATGGAACATGAATGGGCCGATCGGGGAGACGTCTGCGTCTCGGTCAGGATGCTAGCTCCGTCCACTGAGCTCTCCCTTCTTCGGCGACTGCTTCTGCTGGGAAATGGGTGTGGGGGGGGGGAGGGGAGGTCGGAGTAGAGCGAGGAGTCGGCAGAGGAGGAAAGGAGGATGCGAAGCATGGTGGCGAGGAGGCCGACGATCAGGCGGAGGCAGAGGAGGCACAGGAGGGGTGGGTGGGAACAGAGGAGCCAGTGGATGCAGGCAGGGACGCAGGGCGCGCAGGGAGGAGGCGCGGAGAGACGGGAGGCAGGCCTCGGGGGTGCACGGGGGGACTGGTGGCGGCGGGCAGGCCAAGGAGGCCCCTCCCATCCACCATCCTCAACCATCTTCCACCCTCCTCCTCCTCCTCATCCTCCCTCTTCCTCCTCCTCCTCCTCCTCCTCCTCCTCAGCATCCTCCTCCTCATCATAATCATCCTCATCCTCCACTTCCCCTCCTCCTCCTCCTCCTTCTCCTTCTCCTCCTCCTCCCCTCCACCATCTTCCTCCTCCTCCTCCTCATCGTCCTGCGAACTGCTGACCCATGGTTCCCTCCATGGTGCCTCTTCCGTCCGCGCGCGCGCGCGAAGAACGCCGACGCGAGCAAGGCTGGCCGTGAGCAACCGCCCGGGTTCTGGAACTGGGGCCCTCCCAGCGCCGCCCCGTGCGGCGGTCGGGGCCTCGCCGTCTTCTGGACGATCGTATTGAAGAGGCCGAGGAGCTGTCTGTCCGTGACCTCGCCGCGCACGAGGCGGAGAGGTGACGAAAGCACGGCAGGCACTCCAATTTACAGGGAGGAGGAACGGGGAAGTGCAGGGAGATGGAGGCGCTACAGGTATGTGTGCGCGGATGGGAACCCGCATCCTACAACAAACACACGCACATACACACCAACAACTCCCACGGGATCCCACCCCGAGAAATCTAGGGGTCACATAGGTATGGGTCCTACTTGTCAGATCATTCAGGAAAGGGAGGGGCATGATCATCCAACACCAAATTGGGAGATCGGACCAAATCAGAATGTGCGTCGGATCGGGCTGCATCGGCACGGAGTCGAAATCGAACCGGATGGGCTGCGCCAGGAACGCACCAAATCGGCGGAATAGCTGAATCTGCTATCAACAAAACGGATCCTGAGGGAAACGGGCACCCCAGGACCTCCCCCCAACACCACCTTTTCGTCCTGAATCATTTTCTGACAGTTTGGGGAGGGCATCGGGGGGCCAACAGCAAAAGAAGAAACGATGACTCATGTCCTTCAAGACACCTGCCCCCTCCATGGCGAAGACTCGAATCGGATCGAGCCGGCCGCAGAATGACATACTAGAACTATGTGTCCTCATCGGAGGCTTGCGTCCGACTCGAACTTGCAGCACACACACACACCTTGTAATAGCTCGTTTTCCGAGCGGTATGGCCAGAACGTGCCCGCCGCGGAGCTCATACTAGAATGTATCTTGGCGCACGCGTCGCCCCGGGGGGGGGGGGGGGCGATGCACGCATAGTGTTAGTATGTCGGTGTGACGCCGATCTCGGGTCGATCGGGTCGAACTGGACTCCTCTTGGGGGAGGGCGGGGGGCGATCGGAGGGGCTGAAGAGGCAGGAGGCGGAGGAGCGGCAGGCGCGGCAGGGGCGGGAGGGAGCAGGGAGTGAGCAGGGAGAGCCAATGCAGGAGAGGGAGGATGGAGAGAGGAGGGGTGTGCGGGGAGAAAAGCAGGGACGGTGCGGCGGAAAGGCAGGGGGGGAAGGTGCAGTGGTCCCCCTGTGGACAGGGTGAACCCAGGCCCCCTGCCCCCCCCCCCCGTGGGACAAGGGGACCACCACCACCACCACCACCCCCTCATCCTGGACCCCCCCCCGAAGCACCCTCCTCACTCTTCTCTGCTGTTGCGGGGTGCTGCGTCTTTTCCCAAATGCCTCCAAGAGGACTCAGATCCACGCCGCGGCGGCTCCAAGTGACCACGGAGCTTCCCAAGAAGTCCCCCAAAAGGCACCCCAGCAGAGCCCAAGACCCTCCCAAGAGAGCCCCAAGAAGGGCTCCACAGCGTCAGCATCGTCGTCGTCGTCACCGCCACCGTCGTCGTCAACGTCGTCGTTGTCGTCGTCCCCCTTTGGGGTCTGCGGCAGCGGCCGTAAGGACTTCCCAACAAACATTCTAGCACCGTGCTATTAGAGGAAATGGTCGTTGTCGCCGTCATCGTAATAGTAGTGGTGGTAGTAGCCGAATGCGAAGTAGTGAATCATATCTCATACTACGACTAGCAGTCGTAGCAACGGTATTCATAGTAGAACAGTTGTTCTACAATTCGTCAGGACAGTCGTAAAAATAGTAACACTACGGATGCTGCGAGTAATCGAAGCACTGCTGCTTCTAGCCGAAGCTCTCGCAGTGATAGTAGTCGTGGTACCGCCCATTCAGGTGAGGCCCCTCTCGGGAGCCTATTCAGGTGAGGTATTCGTCATAACAGTGACCCCCATACTAGGAATAGGAGTGATCGCAGTAGAGGCGTTCATACGGGTATGAGACGTAGTAATCGATGTAAGTGCAAACTTAATATGGCGATACTATAGTTGACCTGTAATGATCGGGAAAGGCTACCGGACCCCCTCACCGGTTGAGGGGCCACGATCTGCGGCCACGAGAAAGACCACGATAGGGGGCAGCGATGGGCCACCCATCTTGGGCCTGGCATGGGAGGAAACGATAGGGCAATGACGAGCCACCCATCCGGGGGGCCTGAACTTCATCACCAGCCACTACAATTTCGATGTTGTATGAGTTCGATGCACGTAAAAAGGCCTGTGCACACAACCTGATCGTCGAATATTGTCATACATGGTCACGCAAAACACACGCAAGGGACCTTGCCCCTTTCTGGCCCCAGTTGCACCCAGAATTGAAAGTAACGCTCGAGCAGCCAAAGCCTCAGCTAACGATGAACACTGAACCTCTCCAAAACTAATTTGCACATGAAAGACAAGTCCTGAACGCAACAAAACCTGGACACTGGCGCCTTCCCCGGGACCAACCATTAATCCAACCTCATGTTCTAAACGCCCAGGACGCCGAACGCGGAAGAACCCCCAAAGACCCTTTCCCTTATGACTCCTTTCCTGCACGGCGGCCGAGCAACATCGACCTCGGGACCTCTCATGGGGTGCGTTCTGGCCAGATGTTCCTATGGAGTCCAGCAGTGTCGAAGAGAAACCTCCAGGAGACCCACACATGACAAAGTACATCCTCGCACCTCGTATTCTCAGGACGAAAAGGGATTCCCCTTCCAAGGTTTTGGCCGTAGTCCGACCAGCCTCGTTCTTTGCCAGCAGCCTGCTGGCGCTGTCACCGATCATCGCCTCCACATCCCAGTTGGCGGGCAGCTTGTAGTGGGCCCGGAGTCGGTGGACAGCTTGCTCCATCTCCTGAGGCCAGGGTGGGAGGGAACGAAGGAAGGGTAGGAGGATACTCGAGACTCGAGGATTGTAGTTCGAGTTTCTTCCAGCCCTCCCGATTTGGATTCTCGTCTCAATTCGAACACTGTTGCCTTCTCCTCATCCGTCCAGCCGTCCTTTTCCTCCCCCTCCTCCTCGCTTTCGTCCGTTTGCCCCCTGCATGCCTCGTACCTTCTGCCTGCGTCTTGTCTGGGGGCTGCGAGTTGCGAGTGCCCATTTCGCGGGCGTGCTACGTGCATCAAAGTTACGCCTCGTCGTCCCCATTGGGGCTGCGGTTTGCGAAATCCATCTGGGAGGCAAGTCCTGGTGCGGCGCGCTACGTATATGCAAATGAGACCTCAATTCTTGGTGGTGACGACAACTGCGAAACTGCCGCCGCCTTCGTGGACTCCCGATAGGTCCAACGGATTGGTGCCTGACGCGGGTCCGAACTCTATCTCGCCTGTACCTGCCGACCGTACAGTTGTCGCTGCTGTCGTCGGTCCTGGGAGGCCCAGCAGGATGATAGATTGCGGGGGTCGCCCTCGTAATTATCTGGATGCTGCGAGCCGCGTAACCGTCGCCACTTTCGCCGGTTCTGGGAGAGTCAACACTTGCCTATTCTAGAGCCTGCGAGGCGATCACGAAGCGCAGGCGGGAGACTAGCTGGCACCTCCATCACTGGAATCCTGAAGCCACTGTCCTCCTCCTAATGTTCGCCCTCCAATCCCATCCCTCATCCTGCGCAAGTTCCTCGTCATCATTCCTGTCAATATCTTCCCCTGCATCCTCCACCTCCTGATATCCCCTTGCTCTTGCTCACATGCTCCTCCTCCTCCTCCTCCTCGATGTCATCCCCCTCCCCTTCTTCCTCCTCCTCCTTCTGATCGTCCCTACTCTCTTCTATTACCGGACTGCTTCCTCCTCCTCCTCATTAACATCAGATGTTTCCGCTTCATCCTCTGGATGTTTCTCTTGCCCCTCTTCAATGCCGACCTCCTCTTCCTCGTCTTCATCCTCCCTGTCCTCCTACTTCTCATAGTCCATGCCCTTATCTTCCGTTTGATCCCTCGTCCTCTTCTTCGTCCTCCTCCGCCGCATGATGTCCCTCCCTTGCGAATTCTCTTCTCATCCTGCTGAAGGCCGGCCTATCTGACGTCTCATCTTCCTCCGGCTCCTCCTCCCCACCATTCCTCCTCCTCCTCCTCTTCCTCCTCCTCCTTCTCCTCTTCCTCCTCCGGGGAACCCAAAAACTACCGGTTCCGCTACTACCCAGACCTCTCCCGGGGTGCATTCTGACCAGAAATTAGAAACACATCCACTGGTGGCGACGAGGGCCTCGCAGGAGGCCGAAACAAGGGAAAACAGGCGAAGGGCAGCGGTATAGGTACGGTTTCCCCCTCGGAGGGGATGGAGGAGGAGGAGGAGGACCAGTGGAAACCCAAGAGTCATCAACGATGTTGGAATTAACCCTCCCTCCAAGCTCCCTTTTTGTAGTCCCCTACGACGATTTCTATTGAAGGAACTGCATCGTTGGAAGACAACACTTTGAAGATCCTGAAGCGTGCCAACACAATGTTCCTGGGATTTCAACACCACGTATCAACTTGACTGCTGCGTCTTGACGATCCAAAACCGTGCCATAACGCCATTTGTGGGACTTCACCACAGCGAATCAACATAACTGTTGCGCCAGCATAATCCTGAATCCGTCCAAAACATTAGTTCTGGTGCGCTGATCATGGGAATCCGTGAAACCCTTGCAAATTAATAAAAAACATGTGCGCGGCGCTAAGCCCACATGTTTAAAAAGAACCGCCTTGAGTCCGTGAAACTCTTGCAAATGTTTGAGACGAATGTGCACGGCGCTAGGGCGAGAACCAAATTTTGAAAACGACCCGCCCTCAATCCGTGAAACTCTTGCAAATGTTTAAGACGAGTGTGCGCGGCGCTAAGGCGAGAGCCACATGTTGAAAACCCGCCCTCAATCCGTGAAGCTCTTGCAAACTACTACAACGAATGTACGCGGCGCTTCGGTGAGAGCCACATTTTGAAAACGACCCGCCCTCAATCCGAAAAGCTCTTGCAAATTGTTACAACGAATGTGCGCGGCGCTAGGGCGAGAGTCGCATTTTGAAAACGACCGCCCTCAATCCGTGAAGCTCTTGCAACTTGTCAAAACGAATGTGCGCGGCACTAAGGCGAGAGACACATTTTGAAAACCAACCGCCCTCAACGCGTGAAACTCTTGCAAATTGTTCAGACGAATGTGCGCGGCGCTAAAGCGAGAACCACATTTTGAAAACCACCCGCCCTCCATCTGTGAAGCTGTTGTCACTTTCTGAGCTTCAGAGTCATAAGTGGTGAGGAAGTCTCAGGCGAAACGCCCGGCCCGCATGAAAAACTGGCCTCGCGGTGCGACAGGGAGGAGTTATCCATAAGGAGAAGGAATGGAGGAGGAGAGGCAGACAAGGAGAGGAGGGAGGAGTGATCCTCCTCCTCGCCCCCCCCTCCGACGACGACCTGAGAGGCCCGGGCCTCTCTGCATGCGGTCTGGCCCCCGGCGGTCTCCATGACCTGCTGGCAGGCCTGCTGCAGCCTCCCGACGGGGCCGGCGGGGAGCGGGCCACGGAGAGGTTGGGCGGGTGGTCACGAGCGCGCGATCCCAGGGATACGCGACTCCATTAACAGGTGATATGTCGACCCCTATCCCAGGCATTGTGGGGCTTTCAAATGGACCAGGAATTTGGGGCCCAACCCTGGGATATACGCTGGGAGCGCGCGATCCCATGGGTACGCGATCCCATGGGTACATTCCCTGCGAGGCATCCGCGCTAGGCCGCCGCTGAAAGACGAATCCAGGACGAGGAATAAAACCAATTGAGGATAAATCGAGAATCTCTGAGATCCGGCGGCTCTGTAGGATGGTTTGGACGCCGCGGCCTTCTCAGAGCGTTCCAGAACGCTCTGAGAAGGTTCTGGAACGCTCTGGAACGGATGTATCCTGGTCATAACCCCGCCCGACGATCCAATGGATACGCGACACCATGGCTGCATTACCTGCAGGGCATCCGCGCAAGGCGCCCACCCCCCAATATCCATGGGGTTGCGGCCGATCAGTCTGGACTGAGAGGTCGTGGATATGGCGTTTCCCGCCCACGAGGGGGAGGGGTCGGAAGGAGGGAGGGGGGAGGATGTAAGATAGATTTGTGCTCTTGACTGTTGCGCCTTCCAGGGCTTTCCCGGGCACCCTCATGGCCACTGCTGGATCCGCCTCGAACTTCTGGTCAGGATGCACTCCAGGAAAACGCCAGGTGGGGGGTATCTAAACCCCATCGGCGGAACATGCTCGTCAACAAGAAGTTGCTACGTTTGGTGCACGGCGCCATAGGAAGCTTCGACGATATCAATTACTCAAACAGATAATGGGTGAGTCGTGTGACATAGCCATGAGAAATGTAAAGGTATATGATCTGTCCATTAAACGAAGCCTGTCCAACCTAGACTGAAGTACGCCAACCCTTTGAATCGTCGTCGTCGTAATGGAGATCGAACGGACAAACGGAATCCAACAATATCGGAACAAACATGTCGAATGCAAGCCCCTTCCCTTTGTAACCTTTCCCGCCGGGGGCAAGGGGGGTCCTGGGTGGGTCCCGGGGGGCTGTCGCCGAAGGTGTCCCGTGGGGGCAGGGGGTGATCCTGGGCCCCGGCCCTGGCTCTGGCACCGGCGCCTGGCCGTGGCCACCGCTCCAGCCCTGGCCGTTGACCGGGCCCGGCCCCGAGCCGCGACGCTCCTCCCCCTTCTCCTCCTTCTCCTCCTCCTTCTTCTCCTCGCTCTTCTCCTCCTCCCTCAGCTCGACGTTGCCGTTGTCGTCGCTGTCAGCGTCGCAGTCGTCTTCGTCGTCGTCCTGGGTCGGCGACACCGGCCGTAAGGCATTTTACACTAGGAAGATACATGACCATCAAATGCAAGAAGATGTGTAGCGAAAAAGGAATTCTGCAAAAGAGCCACACTTCTTCCGTGCCATCTCTGCAGCACTCTTGCACTTCTGGTCTTGGAGCTTGGAGACGCTTCAAGCTCGAAATCCGTCGACCCCCTCTTTCGGGGGGGTGCACAGGCGTGTGAGATCGCTGGCTGTCCCCCCCCTTCCAGTCCCTATCCGGGGCCACGACTGGGAGGAGGAGGAGGAGGAGGAGGAGGAGGAGGAGGAGGAGGAGGAGAAGGATGCAGAGGAGGAGGAGGAGGAGGAGGAGGAGGAGGAGAAGGAGGAGGAGGAGGAGGAGGAGTCCGGGGCCAAGACTGGCATTAGAGGGGGCCCTGGGGGTGGGAGGGGTGGGGGCCAGAGCTCGCCAACGCACCCCTGAGGTCTCCAGAGCCTCCAGATCTGCACTCCGTGGCCTCCAAGGTGCCACACATAGCACCCAAGGTGGCTCAAGCTGGGCTCCAACACGCCGAGGAAGCCTCAAAAACACGCTAGATGGGTTCAAGACGGCCCAGGGCTCCGAAAGGACCCCCAAGAGTGTATTAAGAAGCCAACCTCGTTGCAAGAAGTTTGGGCAACGTGCACACGTTGCACACCCACGTATTGCCCAAAGACAGCAACAGAGGCCCGCAGTCTTGCAGCAACCAAAAATGGCCACACAAAAGACCCTCCGCCGGCCACAACACCCCAGTGCACGAGAACAGCCAGCGAGCACGAAGAACACTAGGGGACCCTCCCCGAACCAGCCCCGATTCCTGTACCGGTCTGGTGCCGTTGTGCTGCCGCAGCGCACCTCCCCCTCCCTCCTCCCCCCCGTCGACCTTCGGGAGGAGATCCCTCCCTCCCTCCCCCCCCCTCGACCTTCGGGAGGAGATCCGGCAGCTCGCTCCCCCAGGGTCGGGAGCAACTCACTGGCCTCCGAGGGCCGGCACCGCCGCAGGAGACGCCCGAGAGAGCCTCCTCCAAGCAGCAGTTCGGGTGTTGCTAGAAGTGCCCCAAGGTGCCCCCAGGATTTCCAAGGAGGCCCCCACGGCCTCCAGGGCACCCCTCACAAGGCCCAGAGGGCCCCAGGGCCTTGAAACTTGATCGAAAAGCTGGGGCACCTTGGGCCAGGGGCACCTTCAGCCCCCCCCGAGCAGTGCCCGCCCCCCCGACTCGTCTGCGCTTCGCCCCCGACGACGGCCCTCCGCCCTCTCGCCCATCGAGCGGCGGCATGGCCGCTTTTGGCCTGGTGCTGTCGCTCTGCCGCAGCGCCTCGCGGATCGCCCCCTGCACCGCCGCCTGCTGCGGGGTCAGCAGCCACTTGGGCGGGTCCTGCGGGCCGCCCCGCCCGACCAGGCGAGGCGAGCATCGTTCGACCGCTCCCTATCCCACTGGCGTGGCCTGGGCCCCAGTGGCCCGATTCCCCTCGGGCTGGGAATATCATATTGAGCTGTTCCTTTCGGGCCTCGAAGGGCCCGTCCCCAACTGGGGGCTTGGGATGGTGGGGCCGAGATGCCATGGCGGGCCATGGCCAGGTCGGGAGTGGGATCGGTTATAGCGATACTGAGGAAATTGCACCATGCTCAGGGGGAGATATCCCCCGCCATCCCCGGCCCTGGATCCTCGATCAAGAAAGCCTCGACGCTCGAACTCGCCTGCGGTCCCCCCCCCTCTCTCGGGTGTTGCACACACATGGGGCAGATTGGGGGAGAAGAGGGTGGAATTCGGCACTACAGATGTTTGCGCGCTCTCGAGCGCCGTCCTGGGCGACTCGAGCTCCAGGAGTCATGTCTGCACCGTGTCTGCAACGGCTGCTGGTTCAGGACGATGACTCACTCG
>CAUYUJ010014937.1:522500-530000 GCA_963575745.1 Prorocentrum cordatum
CTACTACTACTACTACTACTACTACTACTACTACTACTACTACTACTACTACTACTACTACTACTACTACTACTACTACTACTACTACTACTACTACTACTACTACTACTACTACTACTACTACTACTACTACTACTACTACTACTACTACTACTACTACTACTACTACTACTACTACTACTACTACTACTACTACTACTACTACTACTACTACTACTACTACTACGTTGGTTCCAAGTGGGAGTTACTGTGGCCACTTTTGCCCTCGCGGGAACGCATTTCCTTAAGGGTTGCAGATCTCTTCAGATCTCACATGAGATACCTTTACACATTACTTTTCATTGAACGGCCATCGAGCGCCACAATAACTCCCGTCCGGCCGCGCGACGGGCCACACCAACACCCACCAAGCCATACTAACACCCAACGGGCCACAGTAACAACCGGTCGCCCTCTGTTCCTGCCCCTCTCCTTCCCTGTCCCTCCCCCCTGCCCTGGCCCCTCCCCTCCCCCTGCTGCTCCCCCCACCTCCGTTGCCCCTCCCCCTCCTGCTGCAGAAGGACGGGGAGGACGTTGAGGAAGCAAGCGGGACTCGATTCGCGCAAGCTGATCGCCGTCAAGCTTCAGCAGGAGGACGCAAGCACAACAGGCAAACATGCACGCGACTGGGAGCAGACCGCACTTGTGTCGAAGCGGGAGGGGAGGAGGAGGAGCAGAAAGAAAGGAACAGGAGGATGAGGATGAGGAAACTCCTCCTGGGGAGACTCATGGGTACTGGTACGGCCACATGTTAGACCTCTCCTTGGGTGTTCTGACTCCAGCGGTGGCGACGAGAGTCTGAACCCTACCCAAACCCATCATCTATTCTCCCGAGTCGACGGGAGGCGAGCATAGGGTTCGGATTTCGCCACGTATTCGACGAAGTCCGAATCCTGCCCCCGACGCCCATCGAGTTTCCCGAATCGTTGATCGGTGAGGGCAGGGACTGGACTTCGCCGCTGACCTCCCTCCCCGAGCATTGGTCCTGTCCTCCTTTTGCTCCTCCTCCTCCTCCTCCTCCTCCTCCTCCTCCTCCGCGTTCCTCCTCCTCCTCCTCATCTCCTTCGAATGCTGGAGGTTCCGCTGGTTCCCTGCCCCGCCCCACCAAACCCGCGACGCCCGCCCCCCCCCCGGCTCCTTCCGCAGCTCCCGGCAGAGAGCCGGCAGCGCCTCCGCGAGCTCCGTCTTCCTCAGGGGGGAGGAGGGGGCCCAGACCCCCGAGGTCACTGTGCCGTTCATGGAACGTCGAACCCCAAAGATCTCGACCCACTCCGCGGGACCGGTTTCATCCTGAGACTTCGTGCTTCGAGGCCTCCGGTGGGGCCCCCCAGAGGCTGAGAATACGGAGAAACCTTCGGCGACTACAATGGGTGCGGTTTGCGAAGGGCGCGGTTTGCCTCCCGTCATATCTGCCCCTCCCGCCCCCGGGAAACGGATGGCACTGTCACACAGTGCGACCCTATCACATGACACTGTCGCTGGCCCTCTCATACAGCAGAGCACACAGCGGGGCTGACGGTGTCGCTCGAAACGACGACACTTCTGCCATCGTCTGACACAAAAGGCCCCGGAGAAGCCGCCACAAAGCAACTCGCACACCGCACCCCGGCGCAACCGCCCCCATTCTCAATCGGCCACACGCAAGAGCGACCCCGGGTAAGAATGACCTCTGGTGCGCGGCGTTCGGGGGGCCGCGTGGGGACCAAACCTGGGCGCGCGAGCCGTTGCTCCTGCCTCGTTCCCCGCCATCTGGGGGCCCATCCGTGCCCGCACCAGAGGTCACTCCCGCGAAAGGTCCCTCTTACGTCTAGTCGATTCTGGTCGCCGAAACTTCGCCACGTTTTTCCATGCCTCGGGGGGGCCCGGGGAGGAGGAGGAGGAGGAGGAGGAGGAGGAGGACGAGGAGGAGGAGGAGGAGGAGGAGGAGGAGGAGGAGGAGGAGGAGGGGAAGGGGGGAGGAGGAAAGGAGGAGGAGGATGAGGAGGGGGAAAGCGAGGAGGCCGAGACCCGGCAAGATCCGCCGGCACCGCGCCGAAAGCTCGGCACCCCGGGGGCATGTTCGCCCTCCTCGTCGCCTCTCCGGGGCTCGAGCGGCGGCCCGCGGGGCGTCGAGGAGCGGCGGGGGGGGGAGGGGGAGACTTACCAGCCTCGAACGTATCCCTACCCCTAAGATTGACACGCCAAAAGGCGATGACACTCTTAGGAATTCGCCCTCAGAAAACAAGGGAATCCCTAAGATTGGCATTGTGACGAGGAGATGCCCAGCATGGGGATAGGGATATGTTCCAAGCCGGTAAGAGACTCGGGGAGGGGATCTAAGATCAAGGAGGATCGATGATCCGGAGTCGGCGGCGAGCGAGGGGGGGTCATCTCAGGCGGCGGCGGGGCTTCTCAGAAGCCCCCGCGCCTCCTGAGAAATGTGCTGTCCTCGGGGCAGGCATCGAAGACTTCTCAGAAGGCCGGGGGACTTCCGAACCTTCTGAGAAGGCCCGCCCCGTCTCGCTTCCCCCGCCGGCGCGCCGCCGACAGCAGGACAATAGGAGCATCGAGGCTCGGGTCGGGACGCTCGGTGGCGTCATCCGAACCCTGCCTCCACCAACCATCGATTCTCCTGGGTCCATGGGAGGCTGGGATAGGCTTCGGGCTGCGCTACCTGCTCGACGAGTTCCGAAGCCTACCTAGAGGAATCCTAGATGGGGTCCGAGTAAATGGGATCCGCGGATCGCAGGGCATCGTCGATGCATCGCAGATGCGTCGGCGATGCATCGGCGATGCATCGGCGACGTCGGCGATGCATCGGCGACGCCGGCGTGAAGACAATCGGGCTCCACATCGGCGATGCGGCGCGATCCTCCGACCCCATCTGGGAGGCCTAGACCACCCCCGACGCCCATGGAGCTCATGGGTGATCGGCGAGGGTAGGGTTCGGATCTCGCCGCCGGGAAGTGCGCCGGGCCTGGCCGCATCGGCACGAGGGGAGGGGAGGGGTTGGACCTCGCCACCTGCTCGGCGAGCTGGGGACCCTATACCCCCGCTGGCCACCGACCTCATCGTTGATCGGCGAGGGCAGGGACCGGATGCCGCCGCTGGGAACAGCGCCGGGTCTGGCCGCAGCGGCGCGGAGTGGGGAAGCGGATCGGATCGGCCGTGCCAAGAGGCAGAGCAACGCCGTGCGAGCACAGAGGCGGTGTGGGATCTTCTCTGGACGCCCGAGAGAGGCACGGAAAACATGGGTACGATGCGCAACAGGCCCAGACCTGACAACGGGCACTACCGGTCTTCGTGCCCATTTCATCCCGTACCCACTTCGACCCTCCAGGTCTTTCGTTACAGGGAATCTGTCGATATGTCCACCCCTGTCCCAAGCTTCGTTGGGTTTTCTCAGGACGCCCGAGATGGGCACGGAAAGTACAGTCGGGGCGTTGACCTAAAGAACCCTAAATAAGGAACGAGGCCCCTTTTTTCCATAAGTTAAACTTCGATTTCCCATCGACAACAGAAGGAAACCCTGAGGCAAGCTGTGAAACAATTAAGAAACACGGAGCCCCTCCACAACGAAAAGGGTTCCTTCTTCAGCGCACCGACTGTATGGGCACGATGCGCAACAACCGATGCTGTCCGAAGTCGACGACGGCCACTGTCGGGCAGGCGGCCTTCTGCCTCAAATGGGCAACGCCCGCGGCGGCACCGACACCAAGTCCGTCTCATTATGAGCAGACGTTGGTATCGATCTCCATACCCCTTTCTTTCGGTGCCCAGTTCGACCCTCCAAGTCTTCGTAGCAGGGGATGTGTCGACCCCTATCCCAGGCTTCGTGGGGTTTTCGAGTGGACCCAAACATTGGGACCCAACCCTGGAACATACGATGCGGGGGCGTCCATCCTCGATAGGGGTGCGTCCGAATGGCCCCCTCGAGGTGCCTAAAATTCCCCTGCTTTTCCGTGCGGCTTCATTTGTCGTCGAACAGCCAGGGGCTGGGGGAGAAACGTGAGCCTGCGATCTTCGGTGTGCTGGAACCGCAGCGGGCTGACCTGACCTGGAGGCAGCCAGGGGCCGAGTCGAATCCACGCAGTCGATCGAGACGAGTCCTGCCCGGGCGTGGGCCGTGCGCCTCGCAGCTCAGTCAGCGCTGCGTCGGGACAGCGGATCGAGCCTCGGGTCAGGGCTGCTGAAGGGGAACTGGAACACACAAATGAATACACACAAATAAAAATATCCCCCATATTTTCCCATATTTTCTGGGTTTTTTGTCTTCCCCCCCACTTCCCATATTTTCCTATATTTTCTGAGAAATCGACCATTAATTGTGTCTGTGTGTTTTTTTCCCTCCTGAGCTGCAGCGGCACGGGGTGGAAATCAGACCAGATCGGCCGAGATCGAGTCGGGCCGGCCGAGGTCGATGTCGAGTCGGGTCGAATCCGATCGATCGGATAGGAATTGACCCTGGGAGGGGGGGGGGAAGGAGATTGGGGGGGAGGGGGCGGGGAGGGCGAGAGGAGGGGGGAGGGGGGAGGGGCAAGCTATGTGCGCTCGCGTCATATCTGACGTCCTACCCCTCCCTCCCATCCCTGACCATGGCGCTGAGTTTCTCTATTCGCGGACGCGTGTCGTAGCGGACCTGTGGCTCCGCGCGCGCGAGCGTAGTGGGTGGTGGTGCGCGTGCGTGCGTGCGTGTGTGCGTGGTTGTGGCTATGGTTGTGGTTATGGTTGTGGTTGTGGTTGTGGTGGTGGTGGTGGTGGTGGTGGTGGTGGTGTGTGTGTATGTGTGTGTGTGTGCGTGTGCGTGAGTGCGCGTGTGCTGTGGTGTGACGTGGTGTGGCGTCTTGGTGGTTTGGTGGTGGGCCAGGTGCGTGCGTGCGTGATGGCGGTGGTGGTGGTGGCGGTGGTGGTGGTGGTGTGTGTGTGCGTGTGTGTGTGCGTGTGTAAGTGTGTGTGTGTGTGTGTGCGTGTGTGTGCGCGTGTGTGTGTGCGTGTGTGTGTGTGTGTGTGTGTGTGTGTGTGTGTGTCTGTGTCTGTGTGTGTGTGTGTGTGTGTGTGCGTGCGTGCGTGCGTGCGTGCGTGCGTGCGTGCGTGCGTGCGTGCGTGCGTGCGTGCGTGCGTGCGTGCGTGCGTGCGTGTGTGTCTGTGTGCGCGCGCGTGTGATGTGGTGTGACGCGGTGTAGCGTGGTGGTGGTGGGTGGGGTAGTGGGGTGGTGGTGGCGGGGCGCGTGCGTGCGTGCGTGCGTGAGTTGGTGGGTGGAAGTGGCGGTGGGCGGGGCGGGGCGCGGTGCGGTGGTGGCGGGCGGATGGGCGCGCGAGAAAGAGGCCCGCGCTGGGGCGAGAACGCCATCCTGAACGACGGAGGTAAAACACCGATCCGAAAATGAGACCAACGCTGCAGCGGGAGCACGATTCGGAACGAGCGGGGCCCGAAAATGAGGCCGGCGCCTCAGCGAGAGCAGCATTTTGGAAAAATTGCGGGCGAAAACCCAACTCTGGGGGAACCTGTGTAAAAAACAGTACGCGGGGGGGGGGGGTCGGCTGCTCCCATTCCGTCATCAGGGGCAGAGGGAGAGTAGTATTCATATGGAGTAATATTGTGGAGGGGGCAGGAGGGGGAGGGAGAGGTGATGGAGGGGGGATTGGCCCAAGGAGGGGAGGGGGAGGGGAAGGGGGGGGGGGGCATGAGGAAGGCCGAGGCTCGAGGCTCTTGGGCGTGCTGGGTCTTTGCCCTGGGCCTCCGGGAGGCTCCCCGTCGGCCGCAAAGGCCAACAGCGCCCACCAGTTGTTCCTCGACTCAAAATTCGCCGGCCCAACGGGCCAGAGGCGTGCTAAGATCTCTGGTAACTGCTAAATATGAAGGGGCCCTGGGACACACAAATAAATACACACAAATAAAACGATTCCCCATATTTTCCCATATTTTCTGGGTTTTTGTCTTCCCCACCACTTCCCATATTTTCCCATATTTTCTGGGGGGTCGATGATTAATTGTGTCTGTGTGTTTTTCCTCCTCCTGATAATACTTCTACTTCGCGCGCGTGGGGCGGCCCCTGGGGGTCCCCGGACGAAAAGTACCCCGGGCGATCCCCGGCAGGGTCGGGTCAGAGACGGTGTTCCTCCTGGGCGCCGCCCCCGTGGCCGTCCAGAGAGCCCCAAGAAGGGCCACGAGGCCGCCAAGATCCCTCCAAGATGGTTCAAGAGTGCTCCGAGATGCCACACGATCGTTCCAAGACGCCCAAGATGGCCCCCAGACGCCCCAAGAGGCCTCCAAGAGCACTCCCCAGAGGGCCCCAAGAGGCACAATTCATTACTTTTCCTTAGGTTTTGGGCAGATTTTGGCGTGTCCATCTTTTCGGCTTCCCGACGCCCCAAGACGGCCCAAGAGGCCCCCAAGATCGCCCCAAGAGGGCCCAAGAAGCTCCCAAGAAGGCCCCAAGATGGCCCAAGAGGGCTCCAAGACGGCCCCAGAGGCATCCAAGACGGCCCAAGAGGGGCCCAAGAGGGCCCCAAGCGATGCCCCAAAGGGGGAACACAAAACAAAACTTCGAGCCCTCGGCCTTAAGAAGCCCTCAGGAGGCTTCAAGAGGCCCCTGAGAGGCCCCAAAAGCCCCCAAGAGGACCTCAGGAGGCCCCCAAGCGACGCTGAAGAGGCCCCCCAGCGGCCCCAAGAGGCTCAGTCATGCGAAACGGGCCGGCGGAATTAGCGAAGCGATTCAATTACCTCAAAATTGATTTACCTCAAAATTGATTTTCCCGTCGACTCTACTCAAAATTGGTTTACCTCAACAAAAATTGTTTTACTTCAAAAAAATATCCCGGCAAAGCAACCTAACATCGATATGTAGAAGCATAGCTGGAGGCATGCAGCAGCAGTAACAGTCACAGTAGTAGTAGCAATAAGAGTAGGAGAGATGAAACAGTGGTAACAGTGAAGTAGTAGTTGTAGTTGGCGGGAGTGAACGAGTGAAGTGTAGTAGTAGTAGTGGGTGTAGTGGTAACAGTGAAGTGAAGTAGAATTGGAGTGGGTGGATGGCAGTAGTAGTAACAGTGAAGTACGGCGGATGTCTTGGATAGTAGAATGGTAGTAGGGGAAGTTAGCCCCCGTAGTAACGGTATCAGTAGAAGTAATAATAGAATGTATGTCGAAACGGGTACAGTTCTGGGAATGGCCGGGAATGGAGTTCTGGGTGGCGTACAGTTGGCTCCGGGCATTCAGAATGTGGCCCGGGAATGGAGTTCTGGGAGGTCGAAGAGCACGAAGTGTGTGACTGTTTGCGAAAAACGAGGTTCCGCGGATCCCCCCGGAAATCCCCAACGGCTCCCCAACGGCTGCCCAGACCCCCCTGTGGAGTAATGTGCTGCTCTCTTTTTAGCCCATTAGAAACCTATCAGTCTTCGATGTTAGGTAATTACCTCATCAAGGCTGCACAACTGATGCACCTCAAAACTGATTCTCTCGTCGACTCTACGAGTAGTTCT